>PVKS010017951.1:0-41019 GCA_004027875.1 Aplodontia rufa
TCCTACACTAGATACCCATTTAACACATGAGTTCTTCTGGGGGAAACTGCAATAGATGAAACCCATAGTAGCTTATCTATGCGTTAGCATTACCCCTGGTTAACAAAGTTTATACACATTGATTGCTACAGTTTTGACAATGTTTCCCCCTCATCTGTATCCTGTATCGCTATATACTTCTAATAAATGTGGAAAAAAACACATGGTTCTGATGTAGCAAGGGTTCAGAGGTGAGGCTTTTCGACAGAGATTGAATCATAACGGCTCTATTGGATTAACTCATTGATAGCTGGGTAGACAACTGGAAGGAGGGAACTAGTGGAAAGAAGTAGGCATGCCCTTGTTTTGTGAAACTCTGAGTCCCCAGACATAGTTGCTACTTCCCTCTCCTACCCTCTCATTACTATTATTATTTGACAACTGTTCTAAAATATACCTTAAATTTCACCATATCCTTGTGTCCCTACAGGATTGTGATGCAAATTCCATAAGAGCAGGCACCAGGTGACCTGTTTGCATCTTTTTCTTTTCATTACCTTTTATGCTACCTGGTGTGAAACTGGTACCCAGTAAATATTTTCTGAGTAAATAGTAAGTGGTGTTCAGCCCAATGCATAATTACTGCCTGCTTAAATTTTTATGAGCCTCACTGTGTTAGTCAGCTTTCTGTTACTGTACTATGAAAAATGCATGAGAAGGTCAACTTATAAAGAAAAAGAGTTTATTTCAGTTCTTAATTTTGAAAGATTCAGTCCATGTTTTTTTGGCCCCATTGTGTTGTGGGCTGAGATTCAGCAGCACGTAACGGAAGGGCATATGTGGTGGAACAAAAAGACACTCATCTTATGACTGTGAAGGACAGAAAGAGCAAGGGGCTGGGGTCCCTTTATACTTTTCAATGGTGCACACCCAATGACTTACAACCTCCCAATAGGCCCCAGCTCTTAAATGCTCAACTACCTCCTGGTAGCTCCAAACAGGGACCAAGCCCATGGGCCTTTGGGGTACACTACAGATCCAAACCATAGTACTCACATTTGGAAGACAATAGTATCACAGTTATAACAGGAGTCTAGGGATTATAATCTTCAAGAAGAGAAAATTTTAGCTGTTTGGGAAATAGAACCCTGAGTGTATGTAGAGAAAAATAATCATTTGGTCCAGAGGAAATTGAGTTGGATTGCTCTGGATCAATAAAGTCAAGCTATGTTGATAGCTTTATCTGTGGAATTTAATCAGTTAACATGAATCTTAAATTAAAAATATATAGATATTGTGGGATCCTATTCTGGATTTCCAAATCAGTAGTTGTTTTGGTTTCATCTGATATTATTGTGCATGACTGCTTTCATGTTTATGAAACTAACCTTTCGTTAATTATTTTTAAACATTGTATTTCCCTTAGAACAGGAAATATGTTCACTTAACTAAAAAATTATAAGATCGTTTTTATTGAAAAATCTATATTCTGCCTGTCTTTAGCTACTTTCTCATATAGGCTATCAGGGTTATAATATTCTGATGTGTTAGATGAGCTTATTATATTTTGCACACATAAGGATATTTATCTATTCCACATTGTCACAAAAGGAAGCTTCTGTTCCTATTATAACCCCACTTTGCTCTTTCCATTGCATGTTTTGGAGATCATTCCTTATCAGTACAGAATATCTGTATTTTTAAGGCACATGGTAGCCCATCATAAATGTGCCATGCATAATCCTATCACTCCCACACTGGGCTTCCCTAAGATTTTGCTACTGTAAATAATAATATCATTACCCTTCAATGTTTGTGCATAATATAAAGTACACCTATAAGTTATCAAAGCACAATGGAAAATATTCATTTGTGGGATTGCTGCTGGACATTGAAAAATTGACATGGATAAATATACAGAATTACAGTCCCTAAAGTTAGAATGTGTGCCAGTACCAATTTTACCACACCTTGAGTAACAAACTAAACTGTGTCATTTTTAAAATTTGAGGATGGAAAAATTTTATTCATTGTAATTTTAGTTTTGTTCTCATATATATTTTAAATTGACACAAAAATTGTGAACACTTTTGAGATACCATGTAATGCTTCAATAAATGTATATATTTTATAATGTTCAAATCAGCATAAACATCATTCTTTTTAGTGAAAACATTGAAAATTGTTTCTTCTAAGTTTTTGAAATATGCACTATATTTTTATTACCTAAAACCACCTTACTTTTCCATGGAACACTAGAACTTATTTATCTTATCTAGCTGCAACTTAGTACTCATCAATTAATCTCCTTCGCCCTTCCTTCCTCCTGCTTTCCCCCGTTTCTGTAAATCATTATTCTGGTCTCACTTTTTATGAGATCTCCTTGTTTAAATTTCAACTGTGAATGAGATCACGTGGTGTTTGTCTTTCTGTGCCTGAATTATTACACTTAATAGAATGATCTCCGATTCTATTCTGTTGTTGCAAATGAAAGAATTTCTTCTGTTTGATAACTTAATGGTATTCCATGGTTTATATGCCACATTTTCTTCATATATTCATCAGTTTCTCTCTTTCTCTATCTCTCACTGTCTCTCTCTCTTAAAAAAAAAAAAGAAAATGTTCCCCACCCTTCAACTTTTGATGTAGTTTGATGTTTTTTCTCCTACATAATATTTGATTTTTCTTGAATAAAATAAGGATGCTAACATTTATTGATCTTTTTGTATTTTTTGAGACTTTAAAACTTATTCCAAGAAATGTATTTCTTACAATTTCATGAAATCACTGAAATGCCTAAAAAATTATGGTTATAAATTTCACACTTAAATATTACTCTTTTGGAATTTATCCTGAAATTATTTGTTCCATCCAGCTGCCCAAATGTTTCAACTTAAATTCTGAAACAATCCATCTTTTCCCCACAAATTTTAAATACATATGTATTTTCCCTAACTTTTTTGAAATTCTGTACTTCTGAGCTATCCCTAATATTCTGACTATCATCTATTCCAGTTCTAGCATGATACTGCTTCACTGATTTAATTATTGTAGCTTTACATTATTTTAAAAATACCAATAAATTATCTCTCCTTTCAAATTCTGTTATCTGCCCTTAGTCGCTCTTCCTTTTTATGGTTGTATGAACTGTACTGATTTTATTTTCTATGTGAATTTTAATATCACACTTTATAGTTCTCTCAAATTTTCTGTTTTCATCTTATTTATTTCTAGGGTGAGATAGGTTTTGTTCATTTCTTTATGAAGTTGAATCTGCTTACTTAAATACATTGAGTTCTTATGCTTCCTTCTGAAATATCCACATAATTTCCTTCATATAGATCTTGGAAGCTTTCTACCAGTATTATTGCTAAATGTTTTATGTCTTTTCCTATGATCTTCTATAATGGATAATGATTTCTGCATCTTGATCTTACACTGAGCCAACTAACTAAAGTTTCTAAATATTGAATCTATTTGCTCAGTAAAGTTCATCTTTTTCTGTTCACATTAACAATTACACCACCAGCAAAACTGCATCTATAAATAATAAAATTAATTATATCTTCTTGTTATTTTTTCTAATTCTTTTCTTATATTATTATATGTACAAGAATAGTTAGAAGAGTGAGGTTGTTTTTTAACAGTATGGGTTGATATTTTTTTAAGATGGTTGGATTTTGACAACTTCCTCTTTCCTCTTTGTTTATTCATATGTTAGGTTATCTATTTCTTTAATAGTATTTATAGTATCAAATTTATCTTTGTTTCATATTAATTTGAACAGTTTATTAAAATGAGCTTGAATGTTTTTAATGTTCCCTGAATGACTATTACTTCCTTCTTCCTACTCATATTGAATATTTGTGCTGCTTCTCTTCATTTCACTGGGTTAGTTAAGTGGTTCTCAGCTGGGGCAGTTTTGATGCTCCCAAGGAGATATTTGGCTGTATCCATAAACATTTTGTTGTTACAAGTAGGGAGGGGAGAACTACTGGCTTCTAGCAGAGAGAGACCAACGATGTAGCTTATCAATCCTATAAAGCAGCACACAGCAGCACCCCCAACAGAAAGATCTTTCTTGAGTGCCAAGGTAAGAGGCAGCCTGGAAGCTAAAAAGTTATGTTTATTATTTTCTCTTTCAAATAACCGGTTTTGTTATTTATTTACTAAACCTATAATTTTGTTTCCAATTCATTAATTTCTGGGGTTTTTTTTTAGGGTTTTTTTGTTTGTTTTTTTAAAGAGAGAGGGACAGTGAGAGAGACAGAGAAAGAGAGAAACAACTTTATTTAGTTTTTCACATGGCCTTAGTTGCTCTAACACTTAGTTGTATACATGGTGCTGGGGTTTGAACCTGGGTCCTCATGCTTGCCAGGCAAGCACCAAAACTGGTGAGCCACCACTCCAGCCCCTTAATTTCTGTTTTGGTCAGTCCAATATTCTTCCCTCTGTTCTTCATAGGCTTAGTTCATCTTTTAATTTCTGGCAATTAATGATTAATTAATTAATTTTTGTTATTTCCTTACATCATATATATATATGATGTAAGGAAATAACAAAAATAAAAAAAATATATATGTAAGGAATATATAAATAAAAATATATATATGTAAGGAAATAACAAAAAAATATATATATATGTATGTATATTGCAATGATTTAGTCTGTGAAAACGGGCTCAGCTATATCCCATAGATTCTAACATGTAGTGTGTTTTTATTATTAGTTCCTAGAAAATCCATAATTTTGGCATTGATTTTTTTTGATTGAACATATATTTAAGCATGGCATTGGGTTTATTACTTGGTGAAATTTTAAAGTCTTGAGTTTGCTTTTTGATATGTGAATGTCACCCATATGTATTTCATTCCTTAAATATATTTTCCTGTGCAGTCCTGAGTCAGGTACTGTTCTGGGTGCTGGGAACATAGCAGGCATCAATAGGCAAAATACATTTAACTTAAATTCTTTCATTTTATTTCATGTTATAATTTTCTATTTTAAAACTTTGTGTACTTTGTTTTTGCTTACTTCTAATATGTGTGTGTGTGTGTGATTATGTGTGTATTGTTTGTAATCGTTAAGAAGTTGTCATTTTTGATCTAGTGTAGCTTTTAATAGACTAAATATTCTCAATTCTCTGTTTTTTTAAATAGTATTTGATTTTCCAGTATAACAATTGATGGAATTAGTGCATTTCCTCTTTATACCTCCCTACATGATTTTGCTTAATTATAGACTCTTAGTGTTTTCTTTGAGGTATTAAACATATTCAGGTCACCGTTATTTATTTTGAAGGACTAAAAATATCTTTGAGCCTCTAGCATTGCAGGTGAAAAAATTATCATACTTATTTGCTCTCTTACCTGCATTCAGGACATGTAACATTTATATTCTCTTCTGCCACTTTAATCATTGCATATATTTAAATAGTTGTTCAACAAATGAATGGATACAAGTTTCAGTATCAATCTCTCTAAAAATATCTCTTGGATGGGTTAAATTCTTTCCCCAAAAGTGGTCATTAGAATAACATTCCCTAAAATCTTGCATGTTAAAAATTGTTTCTGTGTGTGTTTGTACTTGAACACTATGGCTACATACTAGACTTGGGTTATTCTTTACTTTCTTTAAAGACTTTGTGGGCATTGCTTCACTGCCTTCTAGAATTGAAAGTTACTGGGGAGGTTTCTAAGGTCAGCATTATTTTTCTCCTTGTAATTGACTTGTTCATATTTCCCGATAGCTCAGAGGGATCCTTTCTTTATCTGTGAGGTTAGTAGATTTAAAAGGATATATCTATAAAATATAAAATGTCCTTTTCATAACCAAGAGAATAATGATAACATCATAAAATGAGAATTCATAAATAATATTAAAAAGTATAGATAAGGAGCTCTGAGAAATTGAAGGGAGAATTCATTTTCTGAAAAAAAATCAGATTAAGTTTTTCATAGGATTTAAGTGAGCCTTAAGGGATTGGGAAATGGTAGACCAGAAAGGCACAGAATTCAGGTAGATGGGAAGTGAAATTGTGTGATGTAATCTCTGTGTACAAGTCAGCTATTTTACTAAAGTTTGAGCAGCAAGAAGTCAACGAGTACTTATTATGTCTTTGTATCCCCTGCAAGTCATAGCACAATCTTTTGCATATGGTAAGAGTTGAATTATGATTTATTGTTGTATTCATTGTCATCCTTATTTGTTGCAGGGAAACATATCTAAAATTGGTTTGCAAGTAAGAATGATTTTATCACTGTAAAATTATCTTAAATTCACCAAAAACTCAGTATTCCCCAAAAGATATAGGATAATCAAGGGAAATCAAATAAATCATTGTAGCCTTATTCTTATATTGAACTCTCTTCATCTTTTTTAAAATGGCAATTATTGTCACTGCTAGACTAGAAAAATCCAAAAAGATCTCCACTATATGAAAATTAAGTATAGGAATCATGGTTCCTTGTGTTTCTAGCTAATGACAAACGCTTGGGAAAAAATCGAGCATGAGTGCATATATTTTTCCGATTTCTGATTTCCTTTGAGCCTAGAGCACATGAATAAATTTCCATAAGAGTAGGGATTTAACTTTCACAGTCTATGAAAAATTCATATTTCAACTTCCTTAAGTTTTGCCTGAACTTGAATGTCCATTAAAAGACCTTATTTCTGAGATCTTCACCTGTGCATATTTACTGTCTGGTACAACTCCTCACCTTTCATTTTACCACTTCCACGAAGCCCTCAGATGTTCACTGGGGCCCTGCCTCCAATTTACTTGTGATTTAAGTTACACCCTCAGCAGAATTAACTGTGTATCACACACTTGGGGAGTTGTTACTAGAATAAGCTTCACATAATTAATGGCCATGTCCCAAATTGGTATTAAAAGAGCAGAGTGAGTAACAGTAGCTGTTTCCATTATTGTTCTCTTCTCCTGAATTCAGTGTAGGATAACAGGGATGTGTCCTCATGTCCTTAGGTGGAATAACAAATCTATTAAATTCAGTGGTTCTGACATAGTTAATGCAAACGATACAAACACATTTGCATTTTTTCTCATCATTGATCGTGAGTAGAGTCATAGTGCATCAGTGCATGGTTATATATAAGCCAAACAGAATAGAAAAGAGCTAACATTTTATTCATCTCACAGATGAAATCGGACTCAATTGATATATTTCACCATTTATATTTCTAGATGTGTACTTGGACATTGTTTTACTTTGTCAGTATGAAGACTAAGAAGATCTGTGCACCAAGAAAGTTCATTCTGAGGGACTGGAGCTTTTATCTATATGACTCCAAAATCTTCACTATTTCCAGCATGGTGTGGGCTACATTCCCACATAAGCACTGTTAGGAAATTTACTTCCTTTTTGGATTTGGGAAAAGTAGATCAATATAGGCGTGACTCAACATGGATGCCGTTGTCCCAGATTCACCTTCAATAGGCCCAGTATTGCCTGATTGCCACTGATGATGTTTTCAAGAAGGATTAGATGTGGAATGAGCAAAGGGTTTCGCTGAACGAGAGCAGACATTGCACTGGGGCAGAACTTTTGGCGCTCCCCTTGGTGGTTGGAAGCTACCATAAGATATGTTCATACCTGTTTGCAGGACTGCTCACTTTTAGAGATAACTTCATTCTCCAAGCTCCCATTTACACGTCTTCTCAGTAGCAGGGTTATTCTGCACATCAAAAGAGATCATTGAAACCTTGTGTAACGAAACTTTTTTTTTTCTCCTTTAGCCATTCTATTCTACAGGTAGCAAAACTGAGGTTTCAAATAAGAAAGTGACTGCCTCTAGGTGCCACAGATGATTTGAAGAGGAAAATAAACAGGACAAAAAGGCTAATGGATTAATGAATAAACTCACTCCCTGTCCATTGGCTTCCATTGTGGTAGACAAGAAGAGTGGTACATCTTAAAATACGGGTTTCACAGAAATGACCTTGTCAATGGCAAATCCCCAAAGTGTTTATTTGATTTGCTACTGAATGCTGGAGCAATTACAGAGCACTTATTAGAATTACTTCAAATGAATCTTTGTTGGTTAGTAACGATGGCTTATGTATTGATCAATGACATGAACCTGGAGGTCCATCAGAAGAATGAGCTCTGCCGGTTACAGGGGGAGGGCAGTCCTGAGTTTGCTATCTGTTTCCTTCTTGTCAATAATTCATATTGTAAGAGCTGGTTAATCTGCTCTTGCTGTGGAGTTGTTTTCCACTTTTATAGCTACTTCTTGTCTTTATAACAGCTTGAATTAAAATACATGAAAATTCAAAACTGAAAGTGTTTATTTAGAGTTCTGTAGAATACCTTGTAACTCACGTGCTTATCTTGTTATGGATGCTCTGTGATTCCTGAGTTTTAAATTTTAGCCTAGTGGAAAAGGGTCCTGTCACCTGTACGAATAGCCATTTTCAGATTTTCCATGCCTTTTAAGTGTTGTTCAGCATGACTGAAAGCTGCATCAATAATGTATCAACAGTATTTAAAATAAAGGGAAGAGTTCAGAATTCTGTCAGAGATAATTGCAAAGGTCAGACAGAACAGTATAGCTTTTCCCTTCATGATAAAATTAATCAAACATACAATTTTAGGTGAACTTTTATTTTCTCACAATCAAATTTAGCAATGTCTAGAGAATATAAATCTAAACTATTTTATTCAGGTGTTTAGAGATTAGAAAGGTGAATGATTTTCTTAAGTAGGTCATTCTTAACGTGTTTAGCTTTATTAAAGCCTTCATTTTTGTTTTGAAAGTTCTAAGACCATGTCCACTGTCTATATTTTCAATGTCATTCATAACCCAATTGGTTATCTTATCTGTTCTATTGAATTAATTCTTGTATTTCAAGGTTTCCTCTTATCCTACTAAAATTATGTATGGAGGCTTTCATACTGTAGCTATAAAAAAACACGGAGATAAAAAGGAAGAAAGACTCCTTTTTCTACCTGAAATTCCAGGTCATTCTTATGTAGGTTCTCAGCAAGAATACTAAATAACAACCTTTTGTTTTTTCTGTTCAAGGAGTTTTTATTTTCAGGTGACTTGCAATTATTGTCATTGAGAGTTTGTTATAATTAGCTACTATTAGCTATATGCCAAAAGGATTTTTTTCCTCTATTCTTGCCAAATAATATTATTATGACCATTTATCAGGGTCAGTTTTACTTGTATGTTTGCTGGACACTGGACTAAATATCTAAAGACAATCCTTGCCCTCCAAAGGTGTCCAGCGTAAAATATGCCACAGTGATGCAAACATTTTGGTTCAAGAATATGAGTACATGTTTCATTTGTATAACATTCCAAAGCTATATGAAAATTATATGCTTTAGTTAGTTTATGTTTCATGAGCATTCAAATTATTTATAATGGACATTTTCATATTTTCATAGGAGTTTGTATTTACCTAAATTTATGATTTTTAAAACTGATTTTCCCAGCCTCCAGAATCTGTATTTGATTTTCAAAATGTTGCATTAGTACTATTAATAGTAAATGACACTTGACCTCTAACCTGGAAACACTAGTTTCAAAACAATTGTAGAGTTTCTAATAAATCAGTCTATAATAATCAGTACATACAAGTTCACCTAATAAGCAGTTATGAGGTGGTAGGAATTTGGAGCTAAAACACCTGTGTACATATTTTAGTTCTTTTGCTTCCTGTGTGAATGAGGGCAGCCAATCAAAAAATAAATATGAGAAATTCTATACCCACAACGTGGAGAAGATAGTCATTTTTTACTAACCTTTATATTATGCCATTATATAAATAAATATTATACCAGTAAGGCTCATAGAAGCTGAAAGGCATTTTATTGTTTAAATCCCAAATCTTCCATCCATTTAGTCTATGCACTTGACAATCTAAGATCTTACTTGTCTCTCGTTTTATTCTTTTGATTCATAACTTTTATTGTGCCTTGGCACGTGCCAGGTCCTAGCTTGCTGATCATTGGTGAAGGTCATGCCTACTACCCAGTGCTGGCAGGTGTGGGGTTGGGGTTTCACAGTCTGACATGCTTTGCATAGCCTGAGATGATTTGATCATCTACAAAATGAGGGTTATGCTACCTATGAAACTCACGGTTATGACTGAATAAATTAAGAAATGCCATTTGGCTCTGGAGAGTGTCAGATTCTCTAAAGCCTCGCTTTCCTCCTGGCTGTCCTCTCACATGCAGTATTAGGCAATTGTGTGAAATAATTACCTAAGCCATGTAACCAAAGCTGGAATGCTAATCAGTGGAGCAAGTGCTATTCTTTATGTCTATTTTGATGGTTACAATGCCCTAAGCAAACATAGATTGTGGATCCCCTTAGAATACAGCACTCAGTTCTTCACAGAATTCCTGAAATAGCAATGATGATTCTGTTTTTATCTTTTACACTACAAGATGTATCGTTTCTTATTCTGAGGGGAAAATGCCTGTGGGCATGGCAATTGTGATGAAGTATCCTGTCTGTGTACACTGTATGAAGGTGATGAGTCTTGACAGGTTGACGTGGCAATCTGGGTGAATGGATGGAAGTCAGTTCTGATGAGAACAGAGTTGGTTACAACCATCCTGTTGCCATTGCTCCATGTCCTTAATGTCTTCAGCATGCTCTGCAGAATAAGATGTCAGGACTCAGAGAGAGTGCATTTTTACCTCTAGAGTAGATTCCTGACATCATCCCTAATTACTTCCTTTTTAGCTTTCATTTTTAGTTGACAAATAATAATTGCATGTATTTATTGACACAATATTATGTTTTGGTGTATGCATGTATTGTGTAATCATTAAATTCATTTTGTTAGCATACTTATTACACTTAAAAATCAATTGTTAGCAATTTTGAAATATACATTGTCAACTATACTCACCATTCTGTGCAATAGATTGTGAAAATGTTTTCCTCCTATCTAACTGAAACCTGTACCCTTCTACAATATTTCTGCTTCCTCTACCCCATCATTTACTTTTATTTCTTATAAAGAACACATATTAAGTAATAGGTTTTTCTTCCAGAAAAATATACAAATGAAGAAACAATTTCTTTTTTAAAAAGTGTTTTCCACTAGTTTTAGCTATTTAAAAGTCTATTTCTGTGCTTCTCAATTCTAATTTTTTATGAAATTGCATCCATATTTAGCACAGATCGAAAATAATGACGACCTATCATGGACTTCAATAAGAAGTAATTGACTTGTGTTTATCGGTGATGGTTAGTTGGGAATGAGTCTCGTAGTCAATTCTTCCTTCAATTCTGTATTCTTACTGGTTTCCTCCTCTACACTTACTGTGGTGTGACAGGTTTTTCACAGAAACTAAATGGAATTGTAACTTCACTAGGCAGAAAGAAACCTTTCCCCCTTGTTAAACATGTGCTAATAATCAGATAAAGGGGAATACGAGGAACCAACTAATATTAACTACCATGGTCCACATCTAGAGACAAACGATTGAACTGGCATCCTTACACAACACAGGGAAGGCAATGTGGGAGGCACAGGATGTGGGATTAAGATTTAAATGTCTGCATAAGTACAAGAGTTATGCTCTTAGGGCTTACTTCTTTTTCTAAAATTGCTTCTAGAATACTTACTGTGCTTATTACAGCATACGGAAACAGACAGTTTTAAGAGTGTGTAAGATCTGGCCAGGTGCAGTCATGCACACCTGTGATCCCAGCAACTAGGGAGGCTGAGGCAGGAGGATCGCAAGTTCAAGGTCAGTCTAAGCAATTTAGAGAGTCCCTAAGCAGCTTAGCAGTACCCTATCTCAATAAATAAATAAATAAATAATTAAATAAAAAGGGCTGGGGATGTGGCTCAGTGCTTAAATAACCAAGGGTTTAATCCCCAATACCAAAAAATAAAAAAAAGTAACAAAAAGTAAAGGAAGATGTATTCCAGGAGGAAAAGCATGTCAGGACTTGGGAAGAAAATTAGGCTTGGGTATATATAGCTTGCTTGAAAAGAGACTATAGAAGAGTCTCACAAGCCAAGTCGGGACTTATAATTTTGTTTGCAGACATTGAGGAACTATTAGAGGTTTTTGAAAAAGCTACTAAAAATAATTCATATAATATGAAACTCAACCTTTTAAAATGTACAATTCAATGGATTTTAGTGTATTTTCAATATTGCTACTCACTATCACTATATCGTTCCAGAATGTTTTCATCACCTTCAGATGCAAACAGTGCCAGTCATTCCCCATTCTATCCTTTCCCTAGCTCCTGACATCCATTAACTAACAGTCTGTCTCTTTGTATTTGACTATTCTGGACATTTTATATAAATTGAATTGTACAATAGATGACTATATCTGTCTTCTTTATTTAGCATGATGTTTTCAAAGTTCACCTCTGTTATAGTATGTGTCTGTATTGTCTCCTTTTTATGGCTGAATAATATTCCCTCATATGGATAGATCACATTTCATTTATCCATTAATCAGTTGTTGCACATTTCAATTGTCCTTTAGCTATCATGTACAATGCTGCTGTGAACCTTAGCATACATATTTTTGTGTGGGCATATGTTTTCATACATACCTAGAAGCATAATTACTTTTCATATATACCTAGTTAGTAGAAGTAATACTGTTAGTAGAGTTAACTTTCATAAATGCCAAACTGGTTTCCAAAGTGGTTACACTATTTTACATTCCCACCAGGAAATATATGAGTGTTTCAATTCTTTCACATCTCCATTCAAAATTAGTGTGGTGTTATAAGATCATCTGTGCTTTGCTATTGTGTGTATATACATAAATGAGCAGGAATAATATTGAATAGCATGACGGAGAGAATAGAGACAGAAATCCAAGATGAGATGATCGTACTAACCACGTGAGGAATGGTGGGGCAGATAGTGAGGGTGTAGTGAAGGAGAAAAATGGAAGATCTGAGAGTGTGGAGTTTTTCAGGCTGGTGAGGACAAGGATTAGCACGCTGAAGTTCTGAAATAGAAGAGTCGTTTACAGAAGGAACAGCGGTGTTAAGGTTTAAGTTAATTCAGTTTGAGGTGTAGAGATTTGCTGGCAGGATGTATCCTGAGGGAGATGGTAAGTGGTTAACTATGGTTTTTAATATGAGTTTTCAGCCTTGCGGTTGTGGCAGGTGTTAACTGAATTGTATTTGTACAAGTGTGGGCTGTGGTGATGGGTGGGCAGGGCAGGAGCGAGTACCATGTGCAAAGTCCTTCCACCTTTCCCACACATGTTTCCGCATTCTGGTGTCAGATCAGGAATTTGTATTTCAGCAAGTCCTACAGCTGATTAATTTATACAATAACATTTTAAGACTGCTGCTTTATCCTACTGGCATAGAAAGCCTTTACTGATAACACTAACCCTAACTATTGGAAGAAATGCATACAATTGAGAACTGAAGTTCAGATTCAAGTTTGATTGACATCATGCCAGACACTGAAGTTAATCCTTCATTTCAAACTAACAGAATTGGGGGGGGGGGCTGCTATAATTATCATTATAAAAAATGAGAGAATTAAATATTGGAGGGTTAAGTACACAAACTAATTGATGGGAGAATTGACATTGAAACTTAAAATGTCTTTTACTTTACCAAACCATATTGGCATAATTTTTATTTTTTGCACAAAACAGTTATTGGTGAGAAAGAAGGGAAGAAAAAAATATCTTCCAATGATGTATAAGTAACCCTTCACATTTGTTTTTTTCTTTTTTTATTTATTAGATGAATATGGAGTTACAATTGAGGGGGAAACATTATCAAACATTCAAGAACGAATGCATGTATACTTAGTTATCCAAGGCTAATGCCATGTCATGGATGCCCAGCTTGGGTTCCCCATGTTGCTGTTTCCCCCAGAAGACCCTCTGAGTTAAATGGATATCTCGTGGAGGTCAGAGGTCTCCTTCTGAGATGATTTCCCCATACTCCCACCCTCCAGTCTCCTAGATATTCTTCCTAAGCCCTCCCCCACCCTGTCTCCCACCCTACACCTCCAGGTATCCTAGGCAATGCGTAAAGATATCCTGTATGCATAAAGATTCATACAATTTGAGGTTATTATTAGCTTAGCCGTCTAACATACTGCTTCCTGATGTATTCTAGCCTCCACAGATGAGAGAAACCATTTGTCCCTTGAGTCTCTGAGATTGGGATACTTCACTTAGCATAATTCTTTCCATCTTCATCCATTTGTTTTTAAAAGCTATAATATCATCTTCTCTAATGGCCAAGTAGTATTCCATTGTATATATGTACCAAAGTTTTTGTATCTACTCATTGAGTGAGGGGCATCTGGGTTGGTTCCATAATCTAGCTATAGTAAATTGAGCTGCTATAAACATTGATGAAACCACATCACTATAATATGCTGATTCTAACTCTTTTGGGAAAATACCCAGGAGTGGGATAGCTGGGTCATAAGGTGGTTCCATCCCTAATTTTTTGAGGATTCTCCACACTGCTTTCCAGAGTGGCTGAACCAGTTTGCAGTCCCACCAGCAATGTGACAGTGTTCCTCTTGAGTAGGAAAGAAAATTTAAAAGAAATGGGATTCTACATCATTATCATCATCATCAACACCTCATTATCTAGCAGCAGTTCTCAAGCTGCTTTTTTGCTGAGCTACAAGCAGAGATGCACCTTGCAAATATAGAAAAGCTCTCTCAGTTTGCCTGTAGTAATAATGGACTTGGTAATTGCATTTTAGAAAGCAAAACATTGCAACAGAACTCAGGGTACCTTGCAGAATCCCAGCCCTGAGGCAGTTTCTCAGTGGAAGCTGTAGGATTGGGCAGTGGCCAGGGTGACCTTGATTCTGTTGCTGACAATCTGCTGTGGGCTTTCCGAATTATAGCAACTCACTGTGAAAATTTTTATCTTTCTTCATTTAATGGGCCATAAGGACTTCTTGCTGTAATTTATGACATTGGACAAGAGGATTTGGGGGGAAATTGCCACTGTGATAACAGTGAATAATCTAACATTATATTATTTTAATAGTAAATCCTGTAAAGAATCAACATGCCATGCTGCTATTTATATTTTTCAATTAGAGAATATCTTTTTTGCTCCTTAAGGGAACTATTATCTTAGTGCAATTTTATATTCCCGAATACATTTTTGCATATAAGAGACAATAAAGGGAATCACGTAATTTATTGTCTAATCCTGGATAATTTTCAAGTAAAATGGGACACCACTAATAATTCATCCAGGACTGTACACATAAACTTGGATTATAATAGGCAAACTTGGTGTTTTGTCATTAGTGAATGATAAAAAGTGTAAAAATTAATTCTCACAGTATCTCAAAAGCCAGAGTCTGATCTCATGGACTGAATTATGATCAGTAATAGAAACTATTGTTCTTGATCCATTATTATATTTCTTTTTTTTTCTTTTAAGAACAAATCGTGGCAGAAATACAAGGAAAAGGAAGAATAATATGAGGAAGAAAAAAACTTAGAAAAAAATGGTAGCTCTGTGCTAATCTTTACTTGTTAACTACTTCTTTTACCATCCCCAAAATAGATTTTTTAAAAATGGCATTCTGCTTCAGTTAGAGAGCTTTGTGTTGTTTTTAAGTGTAGTCACTGTAAGTTTCCTAGGTAACCTGTAATATTCAGTATTCAGGCGCTTTTGATAAGTAAAAAGAGTTGAAGGTATATAGCTAAAAGCAACTGATTTTTATCTTAGATGATTTCAAGATTCATTTAATATTAATTATTTGATCTGAAAATATCACTACTCTTAAATTCACTCTCTGATGCTACCTCTAGGATGAAGTATGGGCAAAGGTTCAGCACTATATATAGACCCTGTAAAGTCAATCTATTCATTGAGGGAAGAAGAAAATGAAAACTGGGTGAGATTATCAATATCATTGTGGAGATGAGTTTCAGTTCATTATTCAATTGCATGAAATGTAATGGCTGGCATTTTTTTTTTCAGAAAAGGTAATTGAAGTATGTTTACAAAGAGAAGGAATAGTCAGTTTATTGAAAATAGTGGCCGAACTGGTTGATGCAATAGATTTTCTATTTTCAAATCTGTTGTACTGGTGTGACTTGATAAGTATTAGCCATAGGAATATGTCAGTATTCCACATTTCGTGCACAATAGAAGTATGAGGTATGTGTACAGCCTCTTTGCAAGATAATGTTTTACCTTTGAATGTAGAAAAAAGGTATGTTTTTACAATTCAGCTGGTATCTCCCTCTTCAGCCAGTTAGGGAGCAGCACATGAGAGCGGGCGAAGGGCGATGTGCAAGAACAAGTGCTAATCATTACTGTTTCCATTTGCGCCTCTGGATGCTGTCACTTGAGCACTGGAATCTAATACGCATGTCTAACGAGTCCATCAAATTCTGCAGAATAGATGCGAAGGTGTCTGAAATGGAAATCGATTCTCCTCTGGACATTGTAATCAAGTGTCCTCAGCCAGAGAATCTATGTAAGTCTCTCCAGGGGTGTCAGCTGTTACTAACATTGCATTTCAGGTTCTTTGTTGAACATAAGGGAACAAGAAACCCATCTCTCTCTGGTTTTCTTTCCCTTACCCAGTCAGCACCAAGTTCTCATTCTCTCATTTGTATTCTTATCATGGCCCTTTCAAGTTCTTCAGTCCAAATTCCCATTCCTTGCTCCATTCACTTGTATTCCCTCTGGATTTGTGGCTGGTGTCCGAATGCACATTACACCTGCCATGTTCTCTCCTTGCTCCTGCTGTTTCCTCCTCTCACTAGCCTTTTCTGGTCAAAATTCAATTTACATTATAAGGAAAATACCTATCCATCTCTCTTTTTCCAAAATGTTTTCTTGCTTGTTTTCATTTTGCTTCTTCACAATCCCTCACCAGTTAGCCAGGCTGGTATTGAATTGCAATTGTTGTTTCGCACTTGCTGTGTCTGGCCTCTTACGCTGCCAGTCATCACTAGAAAAAGAGGGATTTTCCTATATCTTATGGGTCAGTAAATGTTTGTTGGTCTGGGTTGCATTTTACTTCTGGTTTTTCTTTTTTTTTTAATATTATCTGTGTACTTTGTTTCCAAATTTGTTACATCTTTTAGTCTTGAGCAATTTAATTCAAAATTCATTTGTTTAAACGACTGCTTATGATGCTCTCAAGGCCCAGGGAGTTGGGTGTGACCATTCCCAACCTCCAGCCTCACTGGATGTGCTTTAGTTTAAAGATTCCAACTACCACCCACTATTTCACGGTTCTTACAGATACAGTGGTATCTCTAATCTAAACAAGGGCTGTGGTGCAGAAAATAAATCTTGTTAGACTCTTATCACTACCACATAGGCATAGCAGTTTGGCCTGGTTATCATTTTCCTCTTGACTGATCCATTAGAATGTGACTTGCATAAAAAGATGCCAGAGAAATGCGAGAGACTGGTGAGTGTAAAGAGGAGAGGCTCTTGATCATAGAGAATGTTTAGAAGAAAAAGACAGTAATCATGTCTGAATGAGCAGTAGCAGCATTGTGGGTGTGTGTGTGTGTGTGGCGGGGTCTGTTAAAGAGAAAGACCCCTGCTCAAATGGCCAGAAGTACATGATGATCAGGCCGTGAGGGGATTTTGATGCTGGATGGAGAAGATGGAACTTATTTGCTTCTCAGTCCCTGGAGAATTCTAATCTGAGGTAGTTTAGGACCTGGCTTGCTTTTAGAAAGAATAAACTTTCAGCAATCTGTATGATGACCATACTTCTTCACAGGCTGTAAAGAGATTTGGTAGTAATTGGGCCATGCTGCAGATATTGAACAGGTTGAATTGCTTTGTGTGATTTCTATGTTTATGCTTTTTACTCCTAGAGAGCTTTGGCGGACAGTCAAATTGCCCACAGTAACAGTGTCAAATTCCTGGGCCCACTTCTTCCTTGATTAGGCTCCAGTATTTGATTGATGTTGATGACTGGCTGGTACCAGGCGACAAGAGTGATAATTAAAACTGAAGTTGAGAAGAGTATGGATAAAGTAACACTGCCCATTGTCTGGGGCAGGTTTCTATGCAGTCCACACATTAACTCATCTTCCAGTGAAGCCTATGTAAAAGGGAGGTGCATTGATTCTCTCTTGCAGGGACAAAAAACTAAGGCCTACAGTTCTTAAGTGACTTGCCTGAAGTCAGGAAGCTAACTGCCTCAGCGTGGGAATTTAAAACCAAGGTTATATGATTCAAAGCAAATGTTCCTAACCATGGTCCTACTTTATAGTCAGTGTATGGAAAGTACCACTCAGTAAACATGCTTTCCTTGCCACACAAAATATAAAGCAAAACAAGCACAATGGAAATATCAAATTATCTGCTTCAGTGAGTTCATTTTCTTGCTCCCTTTATATTAAATTTTTAAGACATTTATCACCCAGTACAATCAAAGAAAAAAATAGTGTGAAATGAAGGGATAGTGTTGGAAACCAAGTATAAATTTACATCCACTGCAAATGTTCTGTAGTAGATATTAAACAAATACTGGTTTTCTCTGGACCTCAGTTTTCTTTTTTAATTTATTTTTATTAGTGCATTATAGTTTTACATAATGTTGGGATTAGTTGTCATATATTCCTAGATCATACAATTCAGCAATACAATTTGTTCAATATCCCCCCCAACATCCCTCTACCTCCCTCCTCCTGTCCCCTGATCCCCTGCCTTTCTTCTGGGTCCTATATTGTTCTTAAAAAACCCAAATACACTGGCATAATTCTTATACCTATGAAGAAAATTTATATATATATATATATATATATATATATATATATATGGCTATAGTATATACAGTTACATTTATATCTGCTTGGAATGTACCTTGCTTTATCTGAGTTCCAACATTTCCCCTTCTCCCCTTTCCTATCATCCCTTGCTATACTTAAAAATATTTGACAATGGGATTAAACATTTACATTTTTATGCATTTACAAATATGCATCATAGCTTGTTCAAATATCTTATGAACCATATTGCAACTGTATCTCATAAATATGAACATTTTGCATTTTTGTTCTATGGATGTAAAACATGAGTTTGTCTACTTTACTCCTGAGCCTGGGTTTAGGTCCAGCCTCCACAAATGAGGGATACCATTCGGCCCTTGACTCTGTGTCTGACAAACTTCGCTCAGCATGATTTCTTCCAATGCCATCCATTTACCTTCAATAGATGCAATATCATTGTTTCTAATAGCTGAATAGAACTCCATTGTATATATATACCAGAGCTTTTGGATCCGTTCATCCAGTGAGGGGCATCTGGGTTGGTTCCATAATTTAGCTATTGTAAATTGAACTGCTATGCATATGGATATTGCTGTATCGCTGTATTGTGCTGATTCTAACTCCTCTGGGAAAATGCCCAGAAGAGGGATAGCCGGATGGTATGGTGGATCCAACCCTAATTTTTTGAGGAGTCTCCACACTGCTTTCCAGAGTGGCTGGACCAGTCTGCAATTCCACCAACAGTGTGCTAGTGTTCCTATCTCCCCACAACCCCTCCAGCATTTGTTATTGTTTGTATTCTTCATTTTTACCAATCTGACTGGCATGAGGTGAAATCTTGAGGTAGTTTTGATTTGGATTTCTCTGATTGCTAGTGATTTAGAGCACTTTCTCAGGTATTCATTGACTTGCTCGAGGTTCTCTGTTGAGAAGTTTCTGTTTAGCTCTCCTGGGCCTCAGTTTTCTAATGTTAAAATAGTGATTTTGAAAGTTCTTATAAGTTCTTATGAATTAAAATTGATTTCTAACATCAAATGAGAAAGAGACAAGAGAATTATCTGGAGACTGTTTTCTACCCTGACTGCTGTTGCCCAGAAAAAGTTGATTATTTTCTTTATGTGAAACTTTTCATGGGAGAAGTTTCTTATTAGCTGTTATTTTAAAGGTGTTTTATTATGCGACATGAGGACACTTTTGTTTAAAGGGAAAGTAACATTTAACAAAATGTTAAAATGTTAATAGTACAGAATATATTTTATAGAACAGAATACCAATTCATTTACTTACCATCCAAGAGGGATCCTGTTTTGCATTTCAGTCTAAGAACTGGGAAAGCAATTTCCATCTTATTGTTAAAAACAATGGATAGTAAAACAGGGAGGATTGGGGTTAGCAAAGAATAACCTCCATTACCTGGGTGGGTAGGTAACAAATGGCTCAATGTGACACTGTCCAATTTATAAGATAATCAGGTTAAGGGTAATTTGGGAATAGTTCTTTGTGCCTGGAAAGAAAATAAATAGTCACTTGGAGGAATATAAATGGGAAGAAATAAATTAGAGAACTTATGTAGAAAAGAATTAGGGTTATCTGTCGTAGAATATAACAATGCACTGTACTGTCTTCATAACAATAGTTGGGAAACTGGTTTCAGAGAGGAAAGCAAATTTTCCTAAACTTACTGTGGAATCTGAGCTTATTGTGGACTCTGTTCCTAAGTTTTAGCAAGGTGCTTTGTACATAGTAGAAACTGAAATGATTATATAATGAATTAATCTCAGTATAGTCAACATTTTAATGTCTATAAGTATATGGGATACATATAAAGAAGGGCAGCAAATTTGGGAAGAAATATTAAAATTAAGTTCTTGAGGAGTGATTAAAAAAATTCTGAGTGTTAGATGGAGTTTTCAGGGAAACTACAGAACTGTTTTTGTGCAGCTAAATAATTATACTGTATCAAAGGAATGGATTTGTTTTATATGACTACTGCAAGAAATAAGTGACAGAATCCCTTTTGGAAGGAAAAATGAATTTGGAAGAAAAAAAGGAGAGAAATCCAAGTCCAGAGATGGCACTGGGCTATTTGAAGGAGTGGTAAGAATTCCATAATTGGAGATCTGCTAAGCCAGAAAGGATAGAAAGATAGCTGGAGTATTGTGGACTGGGTGCCAGCATTGGAGAGTCTTGCATTTATCTTTTTTTGTTGTTTTTCAAGGTCCATGTAACTATGAGTCACTCATGTTTAGTGTGCTATGCTAGGGGGCAATGAGAAGTGAGTAAAATCTTAATGGAGGATGAGGAAGCACAGTTAGATCAATGAATGATTGAATGATTGCCGTCCAGGTCTATCACTTACAATGCTAAGGGCTTGCAACCTGCAGGAATGGGGGGAGGGTGGAAAGTACTTCAGATTCCTGAAGAGTAAAGACATTTCTGTCCTCTTCAGCATTGTCTCAGAAAAACAGGCTCAGAGGTGGAGATTAGTATGCAGGGGGTTTTATTAGAGAATAAAAGTGGAAAAGATATCAAGGGAAAACCAAGAAGGGTGAGCGAAGAAAGCAGGGTAGAGCAGAGGGAGCTGGTGAGTTCAGAGGACCTTTGGATGGGAGGCCTCAGCTGTTCAAACCACAGGGAATTCTGAAGATCAAATGACAACTTAGAGCACTTCAGAGTTGGGGTGAGCAGAATGAACGACAGAACCTCCAGATTGCCTAGGCATTGTTCACTGAAGAGGCTGTGACCTTGGGTAAGGCGACTGTCCTAAGCAGACCTCTGGGGAGCTGGAAGCATGAGGGCTTGCTGCCAGCAGTGCTCCAATCTTCTTCATTCTTGAGGAGGGACCTGGTCATGTATGACAGTGTGCAAAAGGAGTCTTTTCATGTAACTAATTCAGATTGGCAAGTCTTATTCTTTACAGAATAAAAGGTTCATATCATTCTTTCCCAGGCGTTCTTAGGAGCTCACAGCTGTTTAATTTATTTAATTTATTTATTTAATTAATTAATTTATTTAATTTATTATTAATTTATTTAATTTATTTATTTAATTTAATTAATTTATTTAATTTATTTAATCTCATTCTTAGGTTGACGTTTAATGCATGTGTTAGCCATTGACCGGGCTGCAGGTTGCATAATCTCATTGTGCTTGTGAGTTGACATTTCTAACAAGTGTGAGCAAGTCAACCACAAACTCCTTTTTACTTACATTGGTTGCACTCTCGTGTAAGGTACTCAGTCTCACCAAAACCACTTGGAAACAGGAAACCATGAACAAAGTAGAAGCCAGTCTGTAGCTAGGGCTCCATTCCCTATTGTTGTCCCAAACACACATGGGGAGGTGATTGACATTGCTGACCCACGCTGTCACCTCTCCTCATTCCAGATCTTCCTTTGGCAAAAAATATTTGGCAGCACAGTTACCTCCTCCAATATTTGCAAGTAAAAGAGGTACAACACAGCAAGATTTGTAGAAGGAAAGTTGTTGTGTTTACTCAGATTCACTATTTTCACCATTTTTAGTTTTAATTCTGGGTTCTTTTCCTGAGTGTAATGAAGTCTTGTAAAAACATCTTGTCTTTCTGACCCTTCAATTTCCTCAGCCAGAAAATGAGTGGAACATTGACCTCACATGATGAATGTGAATTAGTGAACATTTGTGAAACTTGATGCACACTATGCAAACGTCTGATAAATGCCACAGTGTCCGTCTCCATTGAAGAAAGGCATTTGATGAATTGAGAATTGGCCTGATTAGAAGTTTGGCAGTCTTTTAACAGGCATCAGTCTATTAGTAAATTACACGTAGGGAGAAAAGGAGGATATATGTTGAGGATATATGCCTCTCCCTTCCCTTAACTTGGGTTTGTCTTGCCTTGGCGACTACAGGCTGGGCTCAGTTCACAAAGACTGAGCCAAGCTCACTCAAGGTCACATGATCACCACTTCCACAACGTTCCTTGAAATTGGATGCTGCTTTGGAATAAATGGACGGTGCAGATTGAGAGACATCACAGTCTCATTAAATAGGGGACAGTTTAATTGCATCTCACGTGGTTTCCCAGCCGAATGACCTGTATCTGTCTATCTACAGGGCACAGAGAGAAATTTTTTTTGTGATTGTTGTATTTGGTTTTGTTAGACGACTGTCCGTACTGATGGCCATGTTTAGATGTAGATACAAATTCCTCTCTCACAAAGCACAACCTTTTAGAGGCACACCCCACCTCTGCATGGCATTGCTGGAATTCCTTTCCCAGGTAAACTGATTACCTTACCACACCTGAGAAGGCAGTAGGCAAGGTCATGGAGCAGCTGCAGTTTCAAATCCCCCTGCCCCCACCGCCACCACAAGCCCTGTTCTGGGAGAGACCCAGAGAGCTAATAAATTCGCTCAATCCAGGCCACGAGTTGCTGTTCTCTCTGGTCCTGGCAGCAGCCATCTTGCCCCCCACTCCCTGCCATAAAATCTCTTGTCTCAGCTACGAGGGGTCTCTTTGCTGTGTGAGCATGTCCAACAGATTTGTTAATGCTTCTGAACATAAAATTCTTACTAGTATATTCTGTAACTTTTTAGATGAGACAGTTAATGTGGTAAAAATGAGAGTGAGGCTGGACCTATGAACTAGTACAGCTCTTTTAAGCTAATGCACTTGGATAAATTGCTTGAAAATGCTCATGGATTACTAACATGACATATAAAACACTTACCTGGAAGTGGCCAAGCAAATGAAATGAGATGCATAAATTTATAAATGAGGAAGGAAAGTGAGATGAGTGTTTGTAAAATATAAGCGCTTAATTCATGTCAGGGAGTAGTCTGACTGGATGTGGTGTTCCAAGCATAGGAAAGCATTCCCTTTTCAAAGGGCGATTCCTATACTTATTTATCTAGAGTTCCCCACTGAATACAAAGGCAGCTTGCAAAAAAAGAGTAGGAGGCATACTTTCAGATAACTAAGATTTAAAAATAAGCAGATGTCATCCTCACCTTCAGCTCCTCTGGCTCCAGCTCACTGTGACAGTTTGCTTACAAGGGAGAAGGGGGAGTGATAACTTTCAGCATTTCCTTGCCTAGAAGAGAAAAAATGTTTTGTGGAACTGTTTTGTGCAGAACTTTTGACATTGATTAAGGATTGGCACATCATATCCTGACAAGTTATCCTGGAGGAACAGCATGGACCAAGACTGTTGGTAAAATACACATCTGGAACTGGCACAAGACAGATAGCTCTGATGAGATGAGGTGCCACCATGGGTAGGATGTTTATTTTTGTGTGTATTTCTCCTCATATTGCATAGCATTAAGGCTGACTGTCTCATCTGCACAAAAACTCAAGGATTAGCTATTCAAATCATTAACGGAAATTACTAAGTTATGTTTGGTCTCTTTTTTATTTTCTTTTTTTCCCCTAAAAAGTGTGTGAGAGAGAGAGAGAGAATCAATTTTTATTTAGTTTTTCATGTGGCTTTTGTTGCTGGGAGACCTCATTGTGTATGTGGTGCTAGGGTTTGAACTCATGTACTCACGCATTATGGGCAAGCGCCATAACCATTAAGCCACCACTCCAGCCCCTGGTCTCTTTTTCTAACTCGCTATTTCAGTGTTTTTTTTTTGTTGTTGTTGTTGAGAGGACATCACAAAAGGAGAGATTCTTGTCTCCAGGATGCCACAAAAAGAGGCACATTATTTATGACTTTTAAATGACAAATCCTGAAACTCTTTGAGTCCAAGCAGGATGAAAGGTTGATATTAAATATGACCTTTGAGTCTAATGGCCTTGAGCAGAACTTTGCTTTGGCTGTGCAAATTGCTCTCTACAGTATTGGCCTATTTACTGCATTTTCAAGCAGCTTGGTAGGGGGAGCAGCAGAGAGCAGCAATAAATAAATAAACTATTTCTTGTCACCTACCATCTTTGAAATATCAAGTTGCTTGAACATAGCTATTCTTGCCATACTGTTTTTACATAATAGGTTCATATACATGAAAATAACTAGTTGGACTAAATCAGATCTTGGCATTTCATGGCAACCCCCTTCTCTACTCCAAACCTTAGTCTTCATATCTATAAAATGACTTTGTTAACATATATGATCAATGTATGTGTTTCCAGGTCCAAATCTTGACTGTATTACCTTCCTGCTTTTATTGTCTGTGAAAGAATAACTATTATTCATGATAACACCACCGGGGCTTGCAGCCAAATAAGTGATACTTGAGCTTCAACTTCTAGATCTCAGTATTTAAAGGTTAGGCCTTGCTGTGCAAGTCTGTATAAATGACAGTGTTGTGACCCAGAGAGGATGCATTTACAAAATAAGTTAGGCAAAACAGAAGTTAAATTGCAAATACATGTTGCTCAAATTGCACAGTGGGCTATTTGGAAGAATACTGTAGGCTGTTTAATGTCCCTGTGTTTATTTAATGTGGGAGAGACTTCATTTTGTCCCAAGAGTCGAAACTTTTGTGTTTTCCTAGTTCTTCTGAAAGACAGAAGGGTTCATTGTGTTCTTTGGAAGGTTAAAAAAAAGATTTTTTGTTGTTGCTTTTCTTAAACATTTAGAAATTGCCATGCAGCAGATCTTATACTTTCTTTGGAATTTTTTTTAAAGAAGGTTTTGTGCTATCAGTAGCTCAACTGTCATTGATTTTCCATGTCCAGAGTTGATCTTTTGTCCCAAACATATTCAATTTAATGCCTTTTTCTTTTCAGTTAATGGCAGCTCTGCTCCTCCAGTTGCTTAAAAAGGTAGGCAAACCACAGAAAATATTTTGAAAATGTCCTTGACTCTCTTTTCCCCTACCCCATATAGTGTGCTAGGAGATTCTGATAGTTCAATATTTTTCTCAGATATGTGCACTCTCTCACCACTTCTCACCAGGTTCAATTTCCACTCCAACCCTGAAACATTCTAATAGTCTCCTATTTCTTCCACCTTTGCCCACTTAGAGTATAATCCAGACAGCAGCGGGAGTTTCAAAGACCACGTGACCTCATGCCACGCTCTTACTTTCCACCCTGACATCTCTCTTTTTCCACTCAAAAAGCAACATCTTTAACTTGGTCTTGGAGGAACTTATCCCTCTCTCCATTCCCAACCTTAGCTCTTTATTGCTTTTTTCTTTGCTCTCCTCTTTCCCAACAACCATTGGTCTTTGGTCTCATCTACCTTGATTAATTTATGAATGTGCTAAAAGTGCCACATCTCCCCCTCTGCCCACATGGCCCAACATTTTACTCCCATATGTATTTAAACAGCACTTATTCCCTCCCATACTCTCTTTAAAAAAGAGAGAGAGGAATAGTGAGAGAGGGAGAGAGAGACAGAATCAACTTTGTTTAGTTTTTCATGTGGCTTGCATTGCTCAGAATCTGTACTGTGTACATGATGCTGGGGTTTGAACCCGTGTACACATGCATTCCACACAAGCACTCCACCATAACTGCTGAGCCATCACTCCAACCCCCATTTACTCTGTTTTTAATGATTTTGTTTTTAAAGAGAGAGGGACAGTGAGAGAGAGAAAGAGAGAATCAGTTTCATTTAGTTTTTCGTGTGACTTTCGTTGCTCCAACACTTCTCTGTGTATGTGATGCTGGGGTTCGAACCCTCATCCTCAGGCTTGCCAGGGAAGCACTGCAACCACTGAGTCTCTGCTCCAACCCCAACTCTTCATTACACTTATTGCATCCCATCCACTCTTTGCCGAACAAAAACTCATAAAAATAGAGACTAATCTCTCTTCTTTGCTTTACACCCCAAGTTCAGAGATCCTGACTAATAATTATTTGGTTAATTTTACTATAGATCCTGAAGTCGAGCAGAAGTACAGTTGTCATTTATGTTCAGCTTCATAAGGTCCTAGGTGGTGTGCAACTGTCTATGCTCCTTTTCCTCTTGACTATAGTGTTTCCTTTCCATATTTTATTAACATGGAATTATGTATGCTGATGTGCTTCTTGGAGCGCTAACTGAAGCCTCATAAATTACCAAGTTTTCCACTCCTGTGGACACATGAACTAATTTCAGCTCTTTGTGAGCTACAAGAATAGTTTTCTGGTTTTGTTTTGTTTTCCTCATCCCTGCAAAGTTTCTTCTGTTGTAAATTGAGGTCAGTATTCATCCCCATGCTTAACGGAGCTCTGCAGAAATGTAGCTTTCTTCCTCTTCTCTGATACTCAACAACTTCCAGCCTCCTTAGCTCCCTGAACTTTAATTTCTCTTTGCCCAACACAGTGAGTCTCACAGGGTGTTTGGGTTCTGTCTTTCTCTGCTACTACCTGGAAGTTTCCTCCGCAGAGCCCTGTGCATATTTCCCTTCTCTCGAATATCATGGTTGTTCACTGCATGCTTCCAATGCCTGAATAGATACTAAGTCCAGCAGAAGTACAGCTCTCATTTAGGTTCACTGAAGATACACACACACACACACACACACACACACACGCATACTTTGATTATTTTTTTGTTGTTTAAAATGTAAAGTCAAATCTAGCCACTTTTTCCAACACTGCCAAAAAAGAAAAGAAAATGCTGAGTGGAAAACGACTGAAGCTAACTCTTCTTTAAACAAAGGAACACGTGAATGAGTCAGGGAATGAATGGCGCATAACAATATGATAATTTTTACGTGTGGAAACTGCATGTTGTCAACAGGAAAGCAACGCGTTTTAAGT
This sequence comes from Aplodontia rufa, assembly GCA_004027875.1. NCBI lineage: Eukaryota > Metazoa > Chordata > Mammalia > Rodentia > Aplodontiidae > Aplodontia > Aplodontia rufa. The sequence continues at coordinate 27,391 of PVKS010017951.1, forward strand.
TGTAAGGATGTGGTGTCTGGCTCCACCACGGACATTGTTTGACCTTGAACAGGTCACTTTGAGCTTAATTTCGTTTTCTGCTTACACAGGAAATGGAAGTGCTGCTGCTTTCTCACAGTGTTATATCAAGGATTAAATGTGGTCATGGATATAAAAATCCTTATCTCTAAAATCATGCACTCCTGTAAGAGGATATTCTTACTTATATCATCCTTATCTGCCTAGCTAGGAAATTCAGAATTGTGTGTGTTTATCTGGATAAACTTTGTAGACAAGAATACATTTTCTTTTGCTATAACCTGTGTCAGTTAAGATTAGTTTTCATTTTAATGTAATAACATTTATAATGCAGGTTGTTTAAAGAAGATAGAAGCGTGTGTCTCTGATAGAAGGAAGTCTAAAGGTACATGCCCAGCATAAAATTACCATAGGGTACTGAGGACATAGGTTTCTATTTTCTTGCTCTTCTGTTGTCAGTACTGTTCATCACCTCTTGGTTCAACATGGCTGCTGGAATTCTAGACATTATGTCCACAGTCCATGATGAAGACGATGGCCCCAGCTGAAAGAAGCTGGGTAGAACAAAGGTTTCCCTCTGAGCCAAACCAGCTCATTTTAATCCACTTTTCTGAAAGCTCCATAGGAAACATCTGCTTAAATCGTATTAATCCTGGATTAGTCAGGATTAAGGAAGTATATGGCAAATATTGTCTTTTATTTGTTCAGTAATTTACTATCAAACATGTAACAAAGTAAGAATGAATGCCTAAAGGCAACTTTTCGTTTCTGTCATACACCTTTTCTTTATCAATAAGGAATTTTCTGAACAATTCAATGCATGGTACTTTCTGAGGTGTGCTATATACTTATATCGTGTGTATGCACAGTGAGACATCTACGGGCAATACCTAGGGTAGATACCTGTCACATAGCAACTGATAAGCATTTGACTCAAATTGTAATTTGTCCATTTCCAAAAAGCAAATTCACCACAGTAAGGATAGTTCAAAAAATAATTGGAATCATTCATTAAAGGGGTTTCTTAACAGTGTTGTTATTTGTTGAGAATATTCAACATTTATTTGTTTTAGAAATTAATGTTTATATAAATAGTCTTTGTGAAAGTAATCTATTCACCAAAACTACGTTAGTTAGGGGCTGGAGCAATGGCTCAGCTGTTACGGCGCTTGTCTGGCATGTGCGAGTATGTGAGTTCAAACCCCAGCACCACGTACACAACGAAGTGTCCAAGGAATGAAAGTCACATGAAAAACTAAATAAAAAATTTCTTCTCTCTCTCTCTCTCTCTCTCACTGCCCCCTCTTTCTTTAAAAAAAAAAAACTGTATTAGTTAAATCTCATACTGCTATAGTATTGACTTCGTAATTTAGTATACATAATATCCAAATTTAAACATCTGTTCAAATCTATGTAAGAAGGGACAGAATTTTTCTGATGACCAATTATGGACACAGAGGAACAATTAACATAAAATTGTACCTGGCACTCATAAGTGTGATGAATGTTCTTGTTCATAGACTTTACATCAATATTTCTAGCTGTTTCTATTAACCTGACCACTTTTAAGTTGCCACACTTATTCCCAACAGTGTTTTGAGATACTGTGATTGAGACTTGTGGAATACACTCTGTGGACTATCATATCATAACACATGCTCCTCATCCTAGTTTCTGTAAATTATATCTCAACACTTTCGTAAACCAAATTCCTATTCCCACTGATAAATGATAACTTCAAAAATATTCTATTTTCATTCCATTAGGATTTTTAATAAGAACTCTTGAAAGTGTTTAAGATTTTCTTGACTCTCCCTACTTCTGTCAAAGTAGCTAATGAATTGTAAAGGGATGCCTAAACGCCCTAAGGAATTTGCTCTTTAAAGGAACTCCTGAATCCTGAAATGAATCCTTTTGTAAATCAAAGAATGTTTTGCAGTGGAATAATCACCCTGTAATGTATTTGGCTTTACGAGGGATTTTCCTCTGGTTCGCTGTGTGAGTGTGGGTTGCACTCTATGTCCTGCAGGCACCTCAACCTCCGAGTGTCCAAAATGGTGGCAGAGAGCCCAGGTAGGAGGCTGTTGCTGTAGATCCTGACAGATTCTCTCCACTCTAATTCATCAGCCACTCTAATGCCAGGAAAACATTTCCTGAAAAACATATCCACTCGTTTCACTGCTTGCTCAAAACCTCCGCTGGATCCCCATTGCAGATCTCATCCTCTGCTGGATAAATGCCAAGCCTTTTAGCAGAGCATTGATGGCGCTTCACATTTTTGGCCCCAACTGCTTTTCCAGCAACATTTCCTGATTGTCCCCACTACATGCCATATGCTCCATCCACACTTCACTTCTCCCCACTCTCCAAATACAGGAACACGTCATGCTTCTCTGTATTTTCCTTCAGCTGTGCCTGGATTGCCCTGTGTTGAACACCTTTTGTACGTGAAGAATGCCCCCTGCAAGCTTCAGCTCAAATACCAACACTCCAGCCCCCAATTAAGGCACTCATCTGCCACTTTGTCACCATAGCAATCTGCTCATGTCTGAAAGTGGTCATCACATTTAATTGCAGTTAACTTTATGTCTGCCTGTATGACAAGATTTTAAGTTTAGGAGCCATGAAATCATCTTCTTTCTCTGTTAGGAGTGGAAAACATTTGGATATTTACTAAATTCCAGCTACTACATGCTTTATAAATAATGTATCATCAACTCTATTCAACGAAATCATAAGCATGATTTTCTTTTCATTGATGAATGAATCAGTGTTCCAAGATGCTAAGGAGCTTTAAGACTAACCTGCCAATAAAGCCAAGTGTCTGAACTTGAAACTGTGTTTAATGCCAAAACCTAGATGTATTTTTCCTAACACAACATGCTTTCTCCTCAGGACTTAGCACTGTGATTGATATTTATCACATAAAATAATGTGTGAAATTTAGTTTAGGCTATTGCTAAAAATCATGTTCACCATCGGAGAATGTGATTTTCTACCATTGGGGTAGTGTGAAGGAGGGGCCAGAGGCCATCTCAAGAGGCCTCCCAGGAATATTTAAAGCAAGCATAGTGCTGCTTGAGAGTTAGATGTGGCCACTTGTTTGATAAAATATTCGACTGTTACTTCATTTTCCACACATACTTTTTGTTTCAACAGCAATAAAGAAAGTTTTAACAAAGACATAAAACTAAGAGATGGGTCCTCATCAGCTACCCTGCCTTACTCAAAATGTATTTTTCTTTCTTGAAAAAGTGTACAAAAAGATTAGTGGTTCCATTTCAACACTGGTGTCGATATGGTTTGGAAACATTCATTTACTAATGTGGATACAGGCTGGTGTGCTGTTGAAAACAGAGCAGAAGACATGAACAACCATTGGGCTTAGGTAAAAGGCAATGTAGTTTGGCTTCATAGGTCACTCAAAAGTAGGGTGTTTCTCTGACTTGCACTCAAAATTCCAACTCGAAGAAAGCGTGGCTAAACCGTAAAGCTGCATTACCCAACATTGTTGGCCTAGACCTAGACACACAAGGCTGCTTAAAATTAAAACTTCAATTCTCAGGTATAATGCCATCTCATGTGGTTTGTGGCTACATACTAGACAGGACAAAAGCAGACTGTTTCCACCATTGCAGAAGTTCTTTTGGACAGCTTTGCATGCGGAGATTCTTACTTGCTCTGTGATAAGGACAATGGAAATCTCTTCCATCAGGTCTGCCCTACGTGGAGCAAAAAGATGAGCCAGGCTTGACATAGACTAGTGGATATTTTTACAAATTTAAAAATTTTCCCCCAGTTTGACTTTTGGGAAAAAGGCAAAAAACTTTGACTCACTCAAGCAATTGGTTGATAATTTGTATCAAATAATCATAAATAATAAGGTTTTTATGTTTAATGAATTGATTGACTAACATGACTTAATTCTTTTTGGTTATATGAAACCCTGGCCTTTATTCCTTAGAAATGTAATCAGTTATATTCAAGAAAGCCCCAGAAACTCCTAGGATTGAAATCACATTAAGAATGTAATCTGAGAGGCTAAGTTGTTACAGCACTTGCCTGGTATGAGCAAGTGCGTGGGTTCGAACCCCAGCACCACATACACAACAAAGTGTCGGAGCAATGAAAGTCACATGAAAAATAAGTAAAATTAATTCTCTCTTTCTCCCTCTCTCCTTAAAAAAAAAATAAATGTAAGATGACTCACTTATTAGAATTCCTTTAGCTCTTTCAAAGGTAACATGTTTTCTTAGACATATGAGCATGTTATATTTCCGTAAGAGTTTAATGTGGTCTTCCAAATCTTAATTTTGTTGGTGCTTTTCAGTAAAACTGTGTGCAAATGAATGAAATGAAGTACTTCATTAGTCAATTTCACATAACTCTAATTACTTTTAACTAGAGAAGATCTTGTTTAGAAAGATAACTAATCTAGGTCTAGGTGAAAAACATGCATATGAAAATGTTGACTTATTAGGAAAGAAAACCCCAAGTTGATTCTATCAGTCATCTACACTATAGGAACACATTAATTTTATGTAGTTCACATGTATACATATCCACAGAAATTCACATAAAAGTGTAGTGTTTTGAAACAAATTTGTGTTCTAAAAGACCCAAATAACTATCTTGATGAGTGCTTTTTCCCCAAAAACATGGACTGAGTTTTTATACTAACTGAATCAACAAAATGTTTTAGTATCATATTTTCACCATCAAGCACAATTTAGCAGGTTTTCATTCCCACGTTTTTTCATTGACAGAGGAAGCCCTGGGAATAGAGATGGTAAATATAAAATAGTCTTAAGTTCTTAATGTTATTTTTTCAGTCTTTTTTTTTATTAGCTTCACATAGATAGCTGCTCATCATGTTATAGCACTTTTTAACTTCCAAAGCCTTATCATATACATTATCCCTTGTATTCCTCTAAGCAAGCCACTGCTTGTGTCCCCAACTTGTTTATGATAGGGCCCGTAGCTTGAAGAACCTAGTGTTCCAAACTGGCATAGGCAGAATGCTGTAGCTCCTGCCACCACATTCCAATAAAGCGGTCTTACAGTTGCTTCACAATATGAGACAAAATGAAATAAATACTTGAGTTTTCCTTCCAATCAAAGAAAACTGTTGTCATCAACAAAAATACATTTCCCCAGACAGATTGTATCTTACTGGTAAAGCATCTTCCTAGCATGTGTGAAACCCTGGGTTCAAATTTAGTACCAGAAGGGGGGAAAGAAAGAAAAGAAAGAGAGAGAGAGAGAGGAAAAGAGAAGTAAATCTTCCAAATTAGTATTTTACTCAGGGATTTATGAAAAAATGTACTTACTTCAACAAAAACAGTATCTTTGCCCACATTAATTAGAACAGGCATATATTGTCTAAGACCAAACACAAACGGAGACCGAATTCTGGAGTAGCTATTTATAGCTTTAAATATATGGATATTTGCTGCCACATAGACAAAGCCCTCATGAATTCTGAAGTGGGACACCAAAACTCTGATGAGGTCTTTCCTCTCATGTTTCCTTTAGAGCTATGGGGACAATTCTGTTCTTGTGCGTGTGCCACCTTCACCATCTCTATCTTTTTTCTTCATCTTGTAATGTCTCTACATCTGAACTTCCTATCCGATATATAACTTTTCCTTCAAGAGTCCAGCTCCAAAGTCTCCTCCATCTGAGACATGTGCAGGAAGTAACTTTAGTGTATCTACTTTTATCATCTGAATGAAATGCATGAAAAATGTTGGCAGCGTAAATAATTCAAAGCCACTGAGGTAACTAATATTGAAGCAACATCCATATGTAAGAGATTATTAGGAAGAGAACCTTTTAAAGAATATTGTTAATAACTATCAGTAGATGTGTTCCTGGTAAATAGAAGATAGGAATACTGTTCCCCACAGATCTTAAGTGTACATTCCATATCTGAAAATCAGTGTGCTTGAACACGGAGCTGTTATTAGCAAAGTCATTATCATCCTGTTTGTTCTTCTGTTGTGAAGGATACTCTTTCATTTGCTCTCTCTGACTGACAGGCAGTAATGACTCCAATAAGTTAATGAGACATCTAGTTAAATAAATATGATTTTAAGTTAATAAAAGTGTAAACATGGTTTTAATGAGTTCCTTTGCTAATAGTTTCCCTAGTTCTGGGATGGTGTTGGTGGTGTGCATAGAGGGATGAATATAGGATTGTGTTCCAGGTTCAGTTCTACAGTTTATGAGGTGTGTGGCTAGCGTTGAGCCGTATCGGCTCTCCAAGCCTTGGTCTCTGGGCTTATGCCATGGAATTGTGATAAGCATTAAGTGAAAGAACAGACATGGACTGTGTGTGTGTATGTGTGTATGTGTGTTTTAGAGCAAGTGTTATTTAAATGAATAAAAGTAGTTTTTTAAAAAATCGGTAGTGTTGGTATATACTGCATTTTCCTTCACAGCTTTGTTCCCTACCCTGCTCCACCATATTTTCATTTCAGTTATTGTTTTCCATTTCTATCCACACATTCATACAGTGAAATTTATTTGTCATGTATTATGTGTCAAAACCTGACTTTAGGCTACAGAATGGTGATAACAAGATCAATTGAGAAAGAAATGGAATTTGCTCATGTTTTAAAGCATAAACCAGAGCTCAGTACCTTGAATCCTATGTATTTTTATCTCATTTCTGAGGAATCCAAATAGTAGGTTACTCAGTTGGTAAACAAATATTCACCAATGGCTTTCTCTAAATGGCCTTTCTAAGTTAACAGATGGTTTGTCTTGGGACTTTGGAGGCTGTAATCTTTCCTATGAAAATTTTGGATGTTTTATTCGCTTCTTCACCTGGTTGTCAAGAAACAAGATATTTTCATCAGTCCTTCAAAACACTGAGGTAGCCTGCTCACTCATTTTATCTACACAAAAGCCTGGTTCTTTTGGTTCTCGTAGGAAGATGATACTTTTCTTCTGATCAATAACGTAAAGATGGAGCCACTTTTTGGCAATAAGAACTAAGGAGGATAAGCCTTACAAGAGTCAAACTAAACTCATGCTAGTATAAAGAGTCCCAATGTTATCCTGCTGCCCCCATTTCTTGTCTGGAATCGCCCAGTATATTACTACTGATAGGTTAGGATGAGCTCCCCAAACACTCACTGACACTGAAATCTGCATTGGTGGTGCTTTCGTAATTGCTGGCATATGACCATGTTCCAGGAATTAATGTGCACATGAAAGGAAAATAATGTGGGAATGTATTTGACCTTGTGTGCTGAAATTTCTTTCTTAATTAATATCTAGCATGTTGTCTTACTGATCTGGTGTTTTTCTGAATTGAACTAGAAGAGAGAAAATGAGTACACAGTGAGTTTTTCATTCCTGTTTGATTGGCATTCTCATTTTCATGCTGACTTTAAATATCTTTATGTCCTCAAACATGTGTAATTTTCATTGCTTTTTGATCTCTTTAGAACAATTCTGTTTACTAGAGTCAGGGAACAAACCTTTCATCTCTAAGAAATTGACTCAATAATCCTTCAGGAAGTACGTATCTAAGATTGGCCTTTGACACATGAAACATTCTGGTTGTCAACGAAGAAAATATTGTTGTTCCATACAGATTGTGATTGTGATGGTTTTACTCTTGAGCTTTCCTGGCATAAGAGTACATGATATAATTACTTTCCTCTCCACTATTTTCAGAAAGCAGTTAGACCTCAAAACAGCTGGACTATCTTTTATCTTTGCCTTTCCAGATTGACAAGGAATATTGTTTATTACTTCTTTTAGTAGCCATTTACAAGACTCGAGATTTTTCTCAGGTGGCCAAATAGCTCTCCTTTATTCCTAAACCTCATTCCTTGGCTCTAAAATAATTGCTCATTAATTGAGCTAAATTTATTGGCATGCTTCTAGAGGGAAGGCAAAGTGTCCTTGGTATTTGTAGAAAGTACTATATTTTTGTTCTAATTACCTCCTTCCTCCTCAAAATGGTAATAATTCTCAATTATGTAGGATATTTGATGTGTATGTTATATTTCTCAAAAGAGAGGTTATCCTTGAGTAAAATGTTAAAGTGGGTGAATAGAACAAAATTGGGTAGGAGCACAATGGGAGCACTTACCCTGCAGCTTTCCATTCTAATCATTTAAAACTTGTAAATCCTCATACCTGGGCCACGTTTGGAGATTATCTTGTTCCTTTTGTTTTGTTGTCCCATTTTACAGGTGCAGTTAGTGAGGCTAGGAGATTTGAAGTCTTAATATTTACAGTGTTATCACCGATTGACATCAGATCTTTCTCATTTGTTGGCCTATCTTGGACATACTTTATTCGAAACTGTATTGAGACAAGCCAAATTAGCTTTTTACTTAGGTTGATCATGATTTATTTTTAAGAAGCCCACTTATAAAATTTTCCAGCATAAAAAACTTACATAAGCCCAGTAATGAAGAAATTACCTTAAAAGGAAATGAGTTGTGTCCCTGGAAGTGTTCAGAGTGGCCTAATTAAACCAGACAGAATCTCTTTGACAGTGGACACTAACAAGCTGATGGTGATCACATTTACCTCTTTGTTATGATAATTAGGATTTCCTAAAGATGTTTCCCACTTACGTATATGTTTAACCAGTTACGTGATGATATAGGGGATTATAAACTCCAGGAATTTGGGGAGCATCAGATTTAGAGAGCTAAACTTTTTGAACATCTATTGTTCTTCCATATTTTAATTTCCACTCCGTCTTCCTTTCCCATGTCCTTAGCAGTCTACTTTAGACTCAGAGGCTCTTATGCTCACAAAAGGAACAAGAGCCCTCCCTTCTCTCACCATGTGTTACGGTCATGAGAGGTAAAGTAACATTTCAACTTTTACTAATTTAGTGAGCTTCACTACTGATTTTAATTTTTCTTCCTTCCCCATTCACTGGTTGGTTTTCATCCACATTGCTATTTTAATTTTACTTGGGTTAAAGGCTAGAGAATAAATCATAAGTAAGTAAGGTAATGAAAAAATATATTTTCACAGTTAAAGCCTATTAATTCCCTAATGACCATCAGTGATCATTTCTCTTCAAGTTAAGTGCTTGAATATATTTTGGTCTTGAAAATGTTGAACATACTATCCTGGTCTTATTTATGTGATTAAAATATTTTAGCATTTCTTTTTATTATAATGAAAATAAGTTGCTCAGCCTCTTGCCTTTGGGATGGATGCATTGTTCTTGATTGCATTTGGAGGTTTATATTCAAAATTCGTACCAAAGCTATGAAATTATGAAATCTGTTGACAGCAATATGTTGATATTATCAGAGTTAAAATGTAAAAGTAGCTTTGTAGGTTGACATGCAGGACCAACCCACAAAGGACTTTGTAGACATTATAATCTCCTTTTCTTCTGTGAGCAACCACAGGCGCGTGACTGATAGGTGAGTCTAAGGAGATCCCTGGGCTCTATAGCAGCATGTAGGTTTTCCTTTACTAGTTCAAATGCATGGATTCATAAATCCCTTCATTGTCTTATAGTGCTTGCCCAAAAGTATTTTATACAGGTTGGCAAGAAAGAAAATATAACAACAAAATGTAATTGAAATAATGTTATATTCAAAATGAAATGGTATGTGGTTCAGACTTAGTTTCACCCCTAGAAACTGAATATTAAACATTTTTAAAGATTAGTAGTGGAAGACACTTAATAGATATTTAAAACTGATTGTCTCATCCTGACATTAATAGTATTGTCCACAGTGTTTTATGTATGCACGAGAACAGTACAGAATTAAAAACAATAATGTTACTAAAAATATATTGTTCTCCATACTAGGGGTTTTCAGAAAGATTGTACTTTCATAGTAGAAATTGTACTTAGCCAAATCACAACAGCCAAAAGGAAAGATAATTCTTTATTATTTTTAAGTAATTACTTCTAAAGGAGATGTTTACAGAATGCTACATTTTCTTAGATTTCCAGTGATTGTACAGTTTACCTAAGAAACACAGAAATCCTGCAGATCTCATATCTGATCTTTCTTTTCTTTTCTTTTTAAAAGAGAGAGGGACAGTGAGAGAGAAAGGGAAAGAGAGAAACAATTTTATTTAGTTTTTCACATGGCCTTCCTTGCTCTGACACTTAGTTCTGTACGCGGTGCTGGGGTTTGAACCCGGGTCCTTGTGCTTGCCAGGCAAGCGCCTAAACCACTGAGCCACAGCTCCAGCCCCCTGATTGCTTTTCTTAAGACAAATTTTACTATGTAGATATACACTCAATTCCTTCTTCCTTCCTTCCTTCCAAAGAAAGAGAAAGCAAGAAAGAGAAAGAATCAATTTTATTTAATTTTTTACCTTTTTTTTTTTTCCAACCCTCAGTTATGTATGTGATGCTGGGGTTGAACCCAGGACTTGTGCATGCAGCCAGTGCTCTACCACTGAGCCACCTCTCCAGCCCCCTGGTTTTCTTTCTAAAGCTGAGCCCATTGTCATATCAAGTTATTTTCTATCATTGGTGTTTAGTTGATTTCTTGGAAGCACAAACATATACACACATGCACGTGCACACACACACACACACACACAAAGCACACTCTTGTCTTTGAAAATATGACCTCTAAGAACACTAATTTATTGTTTTAATCTATACCCAAGTTTGTGTGCTGAAGATTGTCAAATTGTAAATAGACCCAAAAGGGGAAAAAAAGAATGCTGTCAAAACTACCTTGATGGTTCACATTTAGAATTTTATTCTAGAAGACAAGAAAGAAAAGTGCAGCCTAAAATATCTTAGCTTTTACTTCCATCTACAGTAGACATTCCTAACTACCAGGCGTGTTGCTCGCCACCATCCAGCAATCTCATCTAATAAGCTCTGAATACTGGCTCAAAAAGAAAGGTAACATTTTTCTCTCTCTATTGTATACATTGATCTCACTTTGAGTGTTTTACATTATATCCTGTTATAATACCAGTTTAAAAACTTTGTCCAAGACTTTATACAATGTGGCATTCACCCATGCCATTACGAAAAAAGAATGGGCTTTTAGGTACAATTTTTGAAATAGCCTTTTGCTATCTTTTAGAATTAACAGACTCTGATTCTTCTCTTTGATCATGTGAATGGTAACAACCTTAGTTGAAATAAAACCTTTATGAAAAATTACACATAAGGCCAATCATAAACTAAATGTTTGAGAATAATTTGTTTTGTTCCTACTTCAAAATAGGAGTTCTGGATATCATTGTTGAAATGGATGAGCAAGACGGGGTGGGCCCTGCTGGTCATGTGTGGGACTCCAACAAACATGCCAGCCTTACCCCAAGACAGCCACAGGAGACAGCGCCTGAGTGCTTCTCTCCACTCATCTGTAACCTTAGGAGGAAGTCAGCAGCATTATTCTTTTTTGTTTGTTTTTGTCCTTATTTCAGTTTGGTGATGACGGAGATCAGACCCAGGGCTTTGCATATATTAAGCATGTGCTCTATCACTGAGCTTCATCCCCAGCTCCCAGCATTATTCTTTTACCTCAAGTCCTTGCACATGTGTGATACAAAGAATTAATTAAATCACCTCAAAACTAATGTTAGTTGCACTATGAATATTTTAATTTCTTTTTGATGATAAATTTGGAAAATATGTGTTACATAAAACTGATCAAGTTCTTTATTTTAGAAAGTATAACTCGTTGTGGTAATGCATACTTGTAATCCAAGCAGCTGAGGAGATGAGACAGGGGAATCACAAGTCTGAGGCCAGCCACAACAGTTTAGTTAGGCTCTAAGCAACTTAGCAAGACCTTGTATCCAAATAAAAATAATAAAGGGCCGGGAATGTGGCTAAGTGGTAAAGCAACCCTGGCTTCAATCCCTGGTACTAAAAATTTTAAAAAAAGAAAGTATATGTGTGTGTGTATTTGATGTCTCTAGTTATTATTTAATGTAAAGGAAGTACAGAATCTATAAGGCTTCAGGTATAGTACTGAGTATTAAACTATTAATAAAGGTATATTTGTATAATTATTCTCTAAGGAAAAAATAATATAAACTTGGAATGAATCAATATAATATTTATGGATAGAAAGAGAAAAATTCCACCAGGTATGTAGTATTATATTTTAGGGTGTCAAATATGTAAATGGATGAAAGTAAGCCCATGTGGAAATATTCTGATTATTAGAACTATAAAGAAAAATTTTATCTTGAGTATTATGCATGAGTAGTCCTGTTATCATCCATATAAAAGACTTTAGACCATGCTTTCACTTTATAAATGGGGAAATGAGTAGCTCCAAGGTCCCATCTCTTGCACTCAGCTTGATTCACTGATTTAAGATACCACCTGGTACTGCTGGACATGTCATGTCCCTGTGCTAGACCAGAACTACTAGTCTCTGGGTCAGTGTGATGAAAAGACTCAGAGCACTTTTTTTTTTAAGGAGAGAGGGACATCGAGAGAGAGAGAAAGACAGAATCAATTTTTATTTAGTTTCTCATGGACTTTCCTTGCTCACACACTTCATTTTACGTGGGTGCTGGGGTTTGAACCCGCGTACTCGCGCATGCAAGGCAAGTGCCGTAACCGCTGAGCCACCGCTCCAGCCCACTCAGAGCATTTTTGAAGAACAAAATTTGGCAATTTGGACTGGCTGTTTGATGATCATAATGAGCTAAATTTTATAAATCTCTGACTTATTTGAATGAGATTTCTCCATCATATAAATCAGCTTTTTTAATTAATAGAAAGCTGTGCATTTTATAAAAGGTGACTACATTTTAATTTCTCAAATTAATTTTGACATATCAGAGACAAAATTACAGTGAGAAGTAGGTTAGGAGGCATGGGGAATATTCTGGATGGAAGATGCAGTTTTTCTTTTTTTCCCACATACTACGCACAGCTGTATGTACCATTGAGCAGAAAGAGAGCTTGAGAAAGAGCAATGCCGTTTGCTCATAGAAAACTTAGTCCCATGAGAGTAAGCCAAAGGCAATGATTTTGTATAACAGGCCAGTAGTACTCCACAGCGTTATGTGGATGCTGTGTACACAAATTATAATATTTATGTAGGGAAGGAGGAAGGAAGAATGGTCCTTCCCCAGCATTTAAACGTGTTCCAGTGGATCAGGGACTCCTCTCAAGATAAGCACGGTGATAACATTGACCTACTTGTGTTGAATTGGAAGGTGACATAGAGCATATGAAATGTTATTTAGGTGTTATTGGACTTTAATCAAGATAATCCTTATCATTCACCTTCAAGCAAAAAGGGGTGTTTGGTTACAGAGTGTGGAGGTAACTATAATGCTGGGACTACTACTAAAGAAAGCTGATTAAGGGGACCTGCTTAGAAGGAAATGAAATTTGTATCACAGCTGGGCAGCAAGTCCTCGCTTACCTTCAGAAGCAGACTCTCTTCTTGAGTGAGTCTGCCATGTGGTCACATCACAGCCCAGGACAGTGGTGGTAGCAATGCGTAATCCAAGGCATAAGGGCTGAAGTTGTTCTCTTTGCAGCTCATCTCATACTATAGCTAAAAATACGTGCTCATTTCCTGGAATCACATTTTAACAGGGATAGTGCTGATCCAGAGCATATGTAGTGCAAGGAAAGCCAGACCATAAAATAAGCCAAAT
>PVKS010017952.1:0-41085 GCA_004027875.1 Aplodontia rufa
TTCTTCTTTCTTCTTCTTTCTTCTTCTAAGAGAGAGGGACAGTGAGAGAGAGAGAGAGAGAGAATCAATTTTATTTAGTTTTTCATGTGGCTTTTGTTGCTTTGACACTTCATTGTGTACTTGGTGCTGGGGTTTGAACCAGCATCCTTGTGCATGTGAGGTAAATGCTGTAACCACTGAGCCACCACTCCAGGCCTGAGAAGTTCTTTAAAAAAAAACACAATCCAGGTGTGGTGATACACTCATGTTATCCCAGCTACTTGGGAGGCTGAGGTAGGAAGATCTCAAGTTCCAGGGCAGCCTCAGCAATCTAGTGAAATCCTGTCTTAAAACAAACTAAAAAAGGCTATGGATGTACCTCAGTCATGGAGCACTTGCCTAGCATGCATGAAGCACTATGTTTAATCCCCATCAATGGAAAGAAAATCCTTTTTTTATCTAAATTTGACTGAATAAGTTTTTATTGTTGTCATATTGTCTTCATTATTTTTCCATATTACCTCCAATTTTTCTCATGTGTTCCTTTTGCCTAGAACACTTTTTTTTAAAAGAGAGGGACAGTGAGAGAGAGAATAGAGAGAAAGAGAGAATTAATTTTATTTAGATTTTCATGAGGCTTTTGCTGCTCTGAAACTTCATTGTGTGCATGATGCTGGGATTTGAACTTGCATCCTCACGCATGCCAGGCGAGTGCCATAACTGCTGAGCCCCTGCCTAGAACACTTTTCAGCTCTATTTTCTGTCTTTCAAAATGTGTCCATCCTTCAAGTCCCAGTTCAAATACCCAGTCTTCCCTAATGCCTTTTCCATGTAACAGTTTACCACTCTGTGTAACTATAGCCTTTAGTTTGCATCTGTATAATGCTCATCATATACTGCTTTACAGGATGACTAGTGTGCATGACTCATCTGTCCTACTGTTGAGAGAAACCTCCTGCGGGTAGACAGCGTAGCATATTAATTTTCACTGCCTTCTGAAGCCAATATCTGAGTGAATAGATGAATTTACAAAAGTCTTGACTACCGGTTATAAAAGTGATTGAGGTCTAAGGAATATCTGGATGTCAAAAGACCAGAGGGCTGGAGTGGTGGCTCAGTAGTTACAGTGCTTGTCTGGCATGCATGAGGACTTGAGTTCAAACCCCAGCACCATGTACACAACTAAATATTGGAGCAATGAAGGCTACATGAAAAACTAAATTAAATTGATTTTCTCTCTCTCTCTCACTGTCCCTGTCTCTTAAAAAAAAGAAAGTGGACCAGCCATCTGAGGTATACACATATAGTCTCACACAGTCAGAACCAATGTGTTTCTCTATTGGCTTATTTATAGATACTAACTTGGAATGAGATAATAAAATTACTAAACTAATAGCTCTTTAAACTGTTGGTACCTCAGAGCCAAGACAGAAGGATGATGTGAGTCAAAACATTTAAGTTAGTATTCCCCTGGATGCAAAAGGAAAAACTTAGTCTAGAAATTCCTAAGAGTAAGGAACAATAGTCATTTTTTTTAAAAGAGAGAAGGATAGTGAGAGAGAGAGATAGAGAGAGAGAATCATTTTTTTTAATTGAGTTTTTCACATGGCTTTTGTTGCTCCAACACCTAGTTGCATACATGGGTGCTGAGGTTTGAACCCATGTACTTGCGCATGCTGGGCAAGCACTGTAACCGTAGAGCCACCGCTCCAGCCCCAACAGTCATTAATTATAAAGCCCAGAGTTGTATAGTTACAATATTGATGATGATGATGACATTGACTTCTGCCTTTGTTTAGTATTAGTAAATTCTGAACACATAAACAATGTTATTTCCAAAGGTGATTGGCAATTATAGTAAAGAAGATATTTTATTTATAAATTTATGGTAAAACTATAATTATTTTAATTTTTATTAAAATGCAGCTTAAACATTATATAGTTAACATCTGTCACTTTTATAAGATGATTTGTATGTGTATGGTTGCAGCTCACACCCCAACAACTTTGCCTTTCTCCTCTTTGGTACTTGTTTGGCAAAACCCCTAGTCTGCTGAAATGCAGCTCCCCCCCTATTCAGAGCTTGCACCTAGTCCACAGGAGAAAAACAAGTTGTCATGCTGGCTGGACTCAATTTAAATCACGCTTTCAAGCCTCCAGTGTGTTCTCAGGATTGCCTGGTAACTCTTTACATGTCCCCAGTCACTTGACTCTTCCACTCTTTAAGATAATGGTGTTCCCCTAAAGCCTCTTCTGCCCTCCTCTATCTCAGCTGACAACCTTGCCTTTTATTTCCCTAAGCAAAAAGAACTTTCTCAGCCTCTCACCACTTCTGCTTATTTACTTACATCTTATCTTTCTTCCTTCTAAGAAGGCTGATTTGTTCCTGTTTGATTCAAACCTTCTTCCTGATATCTGGGTATGTCCTGTTTTGTTCCTAAAATTATTCCGTCTCTTTCCTTTTTTGTAGGATCACACCAATATGCAAATATATTTAATATCTTTCATTTAACAAAAGAAACTGTTAGGTTAGTTTCAGGTGGCTGGATGGGGACAGGACATCAGGCTGTCCATGGGAACAAAGGAACAACCATTCAGGTGCTCACAAACACCGGATGATCAATGGAGTCCCCAGCTAATCTCCAAAGGATACGAGGTCCCTGAACTTGCCTTGCCCACTCCAGACTCTAAAGTCACTGCCCTGGACTGCGTGTGACTTCTCCTGCCCTCTCACTCTGGTGGACCAGTGAACCTCGCCCAAGAGCCAATCCCAATAAAAGCTTTGCTTTTTGGTCTGATTTCTTTTTGGTCACCTGCATCTGATCTTACATTTGGTGCTGAAACCCAGGAGAGTCCTCGGGCCTCCCCCAGAGGGGTTGAGGTCTACCCTTTCCCACAGACGAACCAGAAAGTTCTTGCACTGCTTTGTTTCCCTTCATCTAGGCCGATGGAAGTGGGGTAAGTTCCCTGGCATTTCCCTTGGCCTTCCGGTTGCATTCTCTATTACAGGGGTTCTGTCCATAAGTTGCATGTGCCACAGACCCCCCTACCCATACTGTCCGCTCTGGTAGACTGGCGATGTCCCAGACTCCAGCTAGTCCCACCTTCCGTTCTGGGTCCCTGTAGCTTGAGGAGACATCCCAGCCTCCAGCCCACTTGCTTCCCATTCCTCAGGCGAACATGATCAGAATTTGGAACACCTCTTTCTGCTCCTGTTTACCCCCTGGGTAATGCTGAAAGGCCATGGGAAATGCCAAGTCCCCCTTAGACTCCAAGACTCTCTTGGGATGTCTATACTTTAATTTTGCCAAATTAGGACTCACCCAAAGCTTATGCTGTAAGCGGCTGGTCTTCTACTCAACTGTGGCCTGGCCTTAGTATGTTTTAGACAATGGCTCAAAATGGCCTCTAGAAGGAACTTTTGACTTTCACATTCTCGCTGATTTGGACAATTGCTGTCGCTGGACAGGGAAATGGTCAGAATTGCCTTATATTCAGGCCTTTGCTGGCATCTGTGCTCTCATCCTCCCCTTTGCTCTACTGCTCTACAGCCTAGGTTTTGCTTGCCAGGGACAGGCCCACACCTCTCCCCCATTTTTCTCCTGCATCTTCTTCCTTGCTTTTGGATCCACCAGAACTGCTGTCAGCTCCACCCTCCCTCCCGACCCCTCCTTACTCAGGTCAGTCCTCCTCCTCCTCTTCCCCCCACCACTGATACAATCCCTCTGCCCCTTTCTCCTACAGTTACAGCTCCTTCTCCTCTTCCTCCTCTCCTCCCACAACTACAGTTCCTCCACCCCTTTCTCCTACAGCTTCTCCTCCTCCTCAGAACCCTCCCCCCTCAAATATTTGTTGGTTTTCTGTATGTGCACACATCTGTATTGTGTTTGTCTACATGTGTGTTGTATGTTGTGTCAACAAGGTACCACAGTGACTTAAATGAGTGCTCATAAACTAAATTTTAAAAAATGGATCCAAATAACTTTCTGTTCATGTAACTCAAACACTTAGAAGTTCAATGAAAATTGATTAAACAGGAGTAAAGATATCTTTGAAATTACTAACCACTAATGTTTTTTCTAGGTGGTCAATCAATAGAATATTGGTTTCTCTAAATGTTAAGTGTAATATTCATTGCTTCTAGGATTTTTCTTCAACAGGGAAAAACAGCTTGTGCTGGTTGTCTACTGTTGTCTGATAACAAATGGGATTAATCTTCAAGCGTGTTTGTTAAGAGACATTTGATTGCTGCTGCTAAGTTCAGATGCTCTTGGTTTCTTGAATTATGTAGGGCAATACATATTTGGGCCTATTTAATGTGTTACAAGTTGTTAATAAATGGGACAAATTTAAGATTGTTTTGTTTCTGGATCTTCACTAAAAGCAAAAGTATAACAGGTATATAACAAAGTATTTCACCTTAAGAGTAATTAGGAATTGCTTCCAACTGTAAGTTTAAGAAAGAATCAGCAACTGGAGAACATACTAATAGGACAAAGTCTAATTCTTTAACAACAGGATTTCTTAAAACATTGATATGCTTATCAAGATAATTTCTTATGTCTGTTAAGTGTTATTAGGGAAACTAAATCTAACAACAGGGTTTCTTAAAACAATTATATGCTTATCAAGATGATTTGTTATGTCTGTTAAGTGTTATTAGGGAAACTAAATCTAGAGTTTGTACCTGTTTTAAAGTCTTAAATAATTGTTCTACAACTGGTTGTATAAGCAACTGTTATTTCAGGATATTATTGTTGACATTCTAAATATATATGACTAAAGATACAGTATATCTGAGAACTAAATTTTCAAGCTTTTGTCTATGTGTTACATAGTTTAAGGCAGACAAATTAACCAAATACTGTCTTTTTTTTTTTTTTTTAAGAGAGAGAGGGACAGTGAGTGAGCCAGAGAAAGAAAGACAATTTTTTATTTAGATTTTCATGTGACTTTTGTTGCTCGGACACTTCATTGTGTACGTAGTGCTGGGGTTTGAACTCACATACTCGTGCATGCCAGGCAAGCATGGTAACCGCTGAGCCATCTTTCCAGCCCCCAAATGCTGTCTTTTAAACATTACTCATTTTAAACCTGGCTCACATTTGTTTTAAATGCATAGAGGCTTTAATCATTAATGGATTGCATTTATAAGTCAGTCTTTAATCACTGATACTCTTTCTCCTGGCAGTTTCATTTTCTATCTTTCAACTGTTTTGACATAAATAGTATGAAAACATTTCATCTTATAAAAGTAATTGGGGGGCTGGAGTGGTGGCTCAGTGGTTTCGGAGCTTGCCTGGCAAGCATGAGGACCTGAGTTCAAACCCCAGCACCATGTACACAAATAGGTGTTGGAGCAATGAAGGCCATGTGAAAAACTAAATAAAGTTGTTTCTCTCTTTCTCTCTCTCACTGTCCCTCTCTCTTTGAAAAAAAAAAGTAATTGGGAACATTGGAAGTTTCATAAAGATTATGTCAGAATGCAGATTTAAGAAAGGATCAGCAAGTAGGAAAGAGATATAAAAGGTTATAGGTATGGAGATATACTTTGATATTAGAATGAAAAAATGTTTCTAGATGAAGTAGTATAGAGTGTCCAAGTAAATTGCAGAAGGTTTGTGAAGGGTAAATCTCAGAAGTTTATGTGTAAATGGAAGTTTATGAAGGTTTATTGTATCTGACAGAAAGGTCACACCAACATTTCAAAGCCTGACTTATATCTGTTTGGTTTGATCAGCTCAGCCTCACCTTGTGGGTCCAAAGTAAAATTAAGTTTGTTTACTCTTGCTAATTCCTTGTTGTGTTTTCATTGTAAAACTTTACAACTGTTGCCTATTAGTGTTTTGTAGAAGTACTACTTCTAACAGAAAAACCTGAATTAAGATGCTATCATCTACAGGACAGTTGAGATATACCACTAATTTCAAGCACAGTTATTGATCCTAATTCAACAAAAGGGGTAGCTATAAAGCTGTATTTCCACTTTAAGACTGGTTAAACTGCCCTGCTGAGTATTTAACACCAAATCCCGGAGACCAAAGTTAAGACAGTTAAAGGGTTAAGGAAAATAGTCAATATTTTGGCCCTTGCCCTGTGTGGTCAGCTAAAACTCAGGGGACAATGGAACTTCTCTACAGGCTTGGCAACTCTGGGTAACATGACTTCCCAATCAGGGGGATCAAGTGACTCTAGAGAACAGAAAGCCAACCAGTGGACACTCTGCAAAGAGGATGATTATTCATGGGCCATCTCCCAGATGCTTCCAAGTGAGGCCACAAGACCCTGATCTATCCTGGCAGATAACACAATTGTTAGAAGAGCCAAGAGGCTTTTCTCAAGTTCCCCAAGAATGACCCTCACAATCTCAGCTGACTTGTAGAAACAGATAGGAAAAAGATCAGTTTTGATCAAATTGGTCTTAAACATCTTAAACATTGGTAGGAGAGTATAACCAAAGATCAGTCCTACATGGACATTTAACAACATTAAACATTACTTGAGGAGCATGCTTATCAGTTCTCTCAAAGGTAAATAAAACTGGGAGGTTACACAGCCAACTTTTTAACAACTTTGCTAATGTTTGTAAAGTCATAACATGGCCAGGGGCCAAGCTTCCCATGGCTTTACTTAGAATCTGGAGACAATACATTCAGGTGGTCCCTCAAATTCACGTGATCATCCAAGAGCAAGAAAAGGAGAGCCAATGTCAGATCAATGCATCTACTAATCCTAATGTTAATCCTTTCTCATGGCTTACCCTGATAAGGTAAGGTCTTCAACTTCTCAATTTGTCCAGGGTCAACAACATTTCAGATTGCTTTCTTTGCACAGGTTTGGACTGGACCCCCCCAACCGCTGTTCCTATTAGTGTTCCCCCTTAATGTTTCCTCAGCACTTCATGGGATCCCCTCTCAACCCTTGGAGGGGAGTTCCCCTTTTTCACAACTCTTCAAAGAACTTTTCTTACTGTTACACTTTCTCTACCCTAGTACCTTGCAACTGAACCAAACAGGTCTCCAGTGTTTACTCCTCCAGGATTCTTTTTCTGATATAATGGCACCCTGACATAAAACTTGAGTTATAATATGCCTTTTGCTTTCTGTGTGCCCTCTGCTTTAGTTCCTCAGATGACACTTTATAGTGAAGATGAATTAATCTGGCTCAGAATTCCCTCCCTAGGGTTAAGTGGGCCATTTTCCTACCATTGGTGGTCAGACTCTCCCTAGCCTCCTCATTCACTGCCTCTGGGTTGGGGGCTGGAGGACTTGGTTATGTAGTCACTGCCACCCAAAAACTAGAACAGCAACTCCAAGAGGCGGTAGAGTCATCTGCTGCCATCCTGGCCTCTCTACAAAGACAAATAACAACTACTGCCCAAGTTTCCTTGCAGAACCGCTGAGCACTAGATCTCCTGACAGCAGATAAAGGGGAACATGTCTATGCCTGTGAGAAGAATGCTGCTACTACATCAATGAAAGTGTCCTGGTTGAGAACATTGAAACTCTCAGATACTTAAATGAAAGGCTAACATGGCAACAATCAGATGTTCTCTGACCAGCATGGTTAAACTCCACTCTTATCACGTGGCTGATCCCCATCCTTACTCCATATTAGTGATAGGACTCCTTCTAATCACTGCTCCCTGTCTCTTCAGGTTTGCCTGAAGCCTCATGGGTGAGGTTGCTAGAGTAACATACAACCAAGTGCTCTTGCATCCTTACAGACGCCTTCCTACCAAACCAACACCCGAACCTCCCCTCACCACAACACCCCATAAACAGCAGGAAGTAGACAGATGGAAATTGGCGCCCTGTATCACCAAAAAGATTGAGACGTTAGGTCGGTTTCAGGCAGCTGGATGAGGGCAGGGCATCAGGCAACCTGTGGGCATAAAGGAAAAACCAATCAGACACTGGCAGATAAACCCCAATGGTGTCTCACAATTGTCCAATGATTGATGGAGTTCCCAGTCAATCCCCAAATGATGCAAGGCCCCCGAACTTGTTCTGCCCACCCCAGACTATAAAGTTGCTGCCCAGGCAGGGCCACATGCAACTTCTCTGGCCCTCTCACTCTGGCAGACCAGTGAACCTTGCCTGAGAGCTGATCCCTATAAAAGCTTCACTTAGCTGCTTTTTGGTCTGACTGCTTTTTGGTCACCTGCATCTGATCCTACAGAAACCATTTCTTGAAACCTCATGCCTCCTAAGCCCCTGCCTTATTTACTCTTTATAGAAAAAGTCACAGTAACATCTATTTGCTAGCTCCAATATCACATCTCTTATTTCATGTTGAATCCACTCCAACAATGCTTTCTGTGCTTAGCATTCCACTGGTGATACTCTTGTCAAGTACACCACTTCCCTCCATATCACTAAGCCCAACACAGAATTCTCAGTCTTTGTCACACTTGACCTTTCAGCAGTATTTAACACAACCGATCTTCTTGGAACACACTTTACATTGGTTTCCATGATATCTCTCTCCTGGTTTTCTCACTGTTCTTTTTGGCCTCGTCCACAGCCTCCTTGGTTAGTCTCTCCTGGTTACTTGGATAAGTGAATGTCAGAGTGGGAGTGCCTTGAAGCTCAGATCTCCTTTTCTCTACCTTCCCTCATTCCCTAGGAGCTCTCACTTTCCTGCCTTTGAAAACCATGAATATGGCTTTCTCTTTCCCTTTCTTTTATTTCTCTTCCCTTCCCTTCATTAATGATTTGTTGTCAAAGCTATTAGGTAGATGGAACAAAAGAAGGTTGGCATTGAGCCTGAGTTGGGGAGAATCATAGAGGCTCAGAGTTGGGTTCTGGTGTCCAATATGGGGAGTAGGGTGCTTAGAAAAGATGACTGCCTAGCATATTCATAGCCTGAGCAGGGGCTACTAGCTATCCATACAGAAGCCTGGCCATGGGCGAGGATCCAAGCCTATATTGAATGAGAAGGGCATTCATGTAGGAGGGGTGGACAAGAGTGGGAGAGTCTGAGTGGGGCCCCTGCAAAGAGAAAGGCATGGTGGCAACAATAGAAGATCCATCAGTAGACGTTAAAGAGCTGGAGCCAGGTATTCCACCATCAGATAGAAAAGAGGAAAACCAGAACAAACCCCATGATATTGGATTGGAGTAGAATCCATGGTTACATATTTAGAGATATAGAGAGACATAAATGTAGGTATGAAAGTGAGCATGTGTTTTTGTATCTCTGTCTCTAGCTCCATATTCTTTAACTTTGTCCACTGAGATGCTGAGGAGTAGCAACAACCTAACAGCAGTTGAGTACACATTCAGATTTTGACTTCTCAATACCATTCTCCACAAAAAGCAAACAATTGAACAAATATGGCTCTTGGAAAAATAGTTGGTTCCATTAATGGGACAGCAAAAGTATAAGGCAAGCCTGAAACATCTTGCTGAACAGGAAGAAAAGTGCTCCAAGAATCGTGGACTATGTGAAAACAACTTGGAAGCCACTTGCAGGGGTTTCCACTGGTGAAATCTGGAGCACTTTGAGCATTAAATTAAACAATGACAGAAGCAGATTATATTTCACTAAATAAAATAAGCCATGAGTCAATGCAAATATACATTAATCAATGAATACGTTGAAAATCTGATGAAGACTAAGATTTTTACATCGTTTCAAAGTGCCTTTCTAGAAAACAATTTTTACCTACAAAGAAGGAAAAGAGTCAATGTTAAAGTGCAGAAGCTTGTAAGATATTGCCTTAATCAAGTGATGCAAATGAACATTGTCAAGAGACAAATTGTACACCCACGACTAGATAAGATGTAATAAGAATATGGTATAATTTTTGTGATAGTCTTAGTAAAGTTATTTAATCTGAATCTAATCATCATGAAACAGAATAAAAGAAATACAAATTGGAGGGTGTCTTTAACTATATTCCAATCTTCCAAAGTGGCATGGTCATGAAAGTCAAAGACCAAGAAACTGTTCCTGAGTGAAGGAGATGAAAGAGACATAAGAGGTGAAGGCACACATGGTTCTGAACCAAATCATTCGATATAAAGGGCATTATGATTTGAGTAAGTTCTGAGAATTAGATGGTAGTAATATACCAATCTTAATTTCTGGATTTGGATTGTGGTTTGTGTATGTGACAGAAAATGTCCTTTTTTGTAGGATGTACCAATGGATTGATTGGCATTCTCATTCTCATTGGGTCAACCTTGGTCATTATTCTCAAATTTTTAAGGAAAGCACTTGTTCAACTTTTCTGTAATTTTTGAGATTTTTAAAAAAATAAAACTATCAAAATATTTGTGAGTTTTAAATTCTTAATCAATCTTGGATCTGAACCCAAGATCATATATTTAATTTTCTAGTCAAAAATCTTCACTTTGATGTCTAATCATTGCCAGATTAATGTATAAAATTGAACTTTAGGTTATGTATCTGTTTCCCAGGTCAGTTTGCTCCTTCTCCAATGTTTCCACCATGTACCTAATTGCTTAGGCTAGAGCTCTTAAAATTCCTGATTCTTCTTTAGTTCTCAAGTCATCAACAAATCTCATTGGCTTGATCTTCAAAATACATCAGAATTCTGTCACTTCTTATCAGCTCTCCCCCATTACAACTTTATTTTAAGCTAACATCATCTTTTATTTGGTCCTCTAGATCCTTTTTTCTAGTTATCTAATTAGTCTTCTTGATCCTACTCTTGCTTCTCGACAGTAATTCTCAACGCTAGAAACACATTGTTCTTTTTAAAGTATGAAAATGGGGTCTGGAGCAGTGGCTCAGCAGTTACAGTGCTTGCCTGGCTTGTGTGACTACACGAGTTCAAAACACTAGCACCACGTACACGATGAAGTCTCGGAGCAAAGAAAGTCACATGAAAAACTAAATAAAAATTGATTCTCTCTCTCACTGTCCCTCTTTCTTTATAAAAAAAAATCAAGTATGGAAATGATCTCATAATTCCTTTACATAAAATGGCTTTCCATCAACTTAGAATAAAATCTTTCTTTGCATGGTCTACTAGGCCCAGTGTCTTCATGGTCTTTAGCTATTCCCCCAAACGTAACTCCTGTCACTTTTTCTTTCATTGTTGGCCCCCATCTATATTGGTTTCTCTGCTGTTCTTGGAATACACTGAGGCTCTGCCATCTTAGCCCATTTTGTATTGAGGCTCATTTCATTAGGATTTATGCTCAAACACAACTTCCTCAGAGATGCCTTCCCCAGCTACCTTGTCTGAAGTGACACACTCTATTTTTTAACACTGTTTTGATTTTCTTCATTGCTCTGATCTCTCCCTGATATTATCTTATTAAGTCTATCTACCTCTTTACTGCTGGTGCTTTCCACAGTATATGTGAAGGCCTGGACTTTTTCTGTCATGTTTACTGTTGTGTCCCCAATACCTAAAATAATACCTTTTACATAAGAAGTACTCAATAAATATTTATTCAATGAATGAATGGAGATAGGTACTAATAAATGACCATGGCCAAATGAAAATTCTATTGTAAGCTTTGACCAAGAGGGAAAGGTAAGACTTTGGAGTAATAGTCCTCAAAAGACAGAATTTTGATGGTAAGTAAAGGCAAATATATCTTATTCTGATGGGAGGGATTGTAGAAAGGGAATCATGTCAGGGACACAAGTATATTTTATCCTTATATTTTCCTTCTTTCTGCTTATCCACTTAGCAGGAAAGCAGAGTTTTTGGCGAAGAAGTTGAAAAAATGCAGAAATTTAACTGTGTATATGCAAGCTATGTATAAGTCATTGGAATTATTCTGCAAATTGAAGCAGTTACACACACATCTAGAAGGACATATGTTTTAAAAGAAGTGTTTGATTTTAAAGAGGAAGATAAAATACATATTCTAAAAAAATTTTTTTTTTTTTGTAAAGAAAGAGGGACAGTGAGAGAGAGAGAAAGAGTGAAACAACTTTATTTAGTTTTTCACATGGCCTTAGTTGCTCCAACACTCAGTTGTGTACGTGGTGCTGGGGTTTGAACCCGGGTCCTCATGCTTGCAAGGCAAGCGCTGAAACCGCTGAGCCACCGCTCCAGCCCCTAAAAAATATTTTTTCATCTAAGATGAAGAATTCAGGGCTTCATAGAAGAGGATTCCTTAGGTCTAAAGGGATTTCTGGTGGAGTGGAAAAGAGAGTGTAGGAATTAAAAGAAACTATTGAAAAATATCAAATTTTACTTTGTATATTAGAGACTACTTTGTGATTATTATGATCTGTTTGTATTCCTCATGTCCTAATAAAGGGTTCTAACTTTGAAAATGCTATTCATGTCAGGTACAGTGGTGTGTGCCTTAGTTCCAGCTCTTCAGGAGGCGTGAGGATCCCTTGAGCCAGAGTTTGAGACCAACTTGAATAACAGTGAGACCATGTCTCAAAACAAAAGTAAAAACATAACTTATTGGGAAACTGTTAAACTCTTGGTTTAACTTGTCTTTGAGAAGTCTGACTATTTGAAACTTAAAGCTATAAGAACTGTAACAGAAGGATGCTTAGAAAATTTTGGCCTAAGTGTTCTAATGCAACAGGTATGATACTCAGATGAAGGGCCATACCACCAATCAGAAATTTCAAAACAAGTTTTTCCACTGGTTAAGTGGTTCTCAAAACCCACAAAGGTCAGATGGTGGAAATTAAGAGTGAATTTGTGATGAGGTGTTCTTCAGAGAAAGTCTTGCGTGTATCCTATGCTCCCTCACTAGAATGAAGGAAGAACAGGTGTTGCCTCCTTCACCTGAGGTCCACTGAGGGGGGCTTCTTACAGAATTTTTCAGAGAATCATAGTGGTAAGAATGGAGTAAGAATGGACTGATATCTGACTTCTTCCAGGAGAATTTAGTGGGTCAGAAAGAATGTCTGGCAGACTCTTTGTTATTGGTGGGGACATGCCCCGAGGCATGAGGATGAGCTGGCTCTTCAAAGTTGGTCAAGACAAAGGATGCATAATGCTTTCCATGGAGAGATGTGGGCCACACAGGGGGAAAATAGCCAGTCTAGAGTTTGCTTTTTTCCTTTAGAGAGAGAGAGAGAGAGAGAATCAATTTTCTTTAGTTTTTCATCTGGTTTTCATTGTTCTAATACTTAGCTGTGTATGTGGTGCTGGTGTTTGAACCTGGGTTCACACATGCCAGGCAAGTGCTCTACTGCTGAACCAACCCTCCACCCCTGGTCTAGAGTTCTTGTTAAGTCCTGCCCAAGAAAACTGTCTGAGATGTCAATTGGGTTGTAATAGAGCAATAAAGTATAGATTTCCAAAAAGGTAAGGGTAATGGAGAGGTGGCTACAGAAGGAATAAAATATATGACCTGTATCACGGAAGATGGAGGAGTGCAGCTTGAGTGGCCAAGCACATGAAGTCTGCAGAACTCACAGTAGTGCCCACAAGAGAGAGTCAGCTTTAGACATCTGTCATTCCCAGAGGGCACAAAGCCAGTTCATTGTAGCCCCAGTCAATTCAGACCCTTTTCCCTATTCCTACCCTGCATTCAGATGGGGACAATCACTAAGACTAGTTGCTGAGTAGGTGACAACCTGAGCAAGAAAGAGAGAAAAATTGACTACCTTGCTTTTCTCTAAGACTTTCCCTGCTAAATAGCAAATCAAGGCTGAATTTTTATGATTTTAAAATGTAAAATTTTTTATTTTCTACAAGTAAGCAGAAAGGTCATGAGACTTGCTGGGAATTTTTACTTTAGTAGCAGGGGAAAATAATCCTCCCACTGAGACCATTTCAAGAGTGCAGTTATGTTTTGACTGTATCTTACAAGTTACATCAGCTCACTATAATGAACACACAGATTTTCCACTGTGTAGCTGAGGGAAATTTTTTAGAACTTGCAGGTACAGGTGTTAGGAGAAAACAAAAAGCATTGCTTTTTTTTTTAAAGAGAGAGGGACAGTGAGAGAGAGAGAGAGAAAGAGAGAAACAACTTTATTTAGTTTTTCACATGGTTTTAGTTGCTCCAACAATCAGTTGTGTACGTGGTGCTGGGGTATGAACCCGGGTCCTCGTGCTTGCCAGGCAAGCGCCGAAACCGCTGAGCCACCGCTCCAGCCCCAACAAAAAGCATTGTAAGTTCAAATTTATCAAATGAAAAATTTTACAAAATCTATATGAGTTTCATTCACTAGCCACTATAATAGAATCCTGAAATAAATGAAAAGTAAAATACTTAAACTATATGGAAGAAATAAATGAAGAAATTAAATGAAAAAGTTCAATTTTCCTTAGACAAAGAAAAATATAGTGTACTTTCAGTGAAAAGATTATCAACCAAAATAGACTTAAGAAAAAACCTTTTAGTCATAGTTGTTAAGACAAAAAATTAGTAAAATTCTCATCCAAATTTCCCAAATCCCATATTCCCTATCCTTCTAGATGTGCCGGATCCAAGAGAAGAATTTCAATTAAAAATTATTTTATTATGAAACTATTTTTACTCTCTCTTCTAAAAACCATGTGACTCAACTAATAAGAAATATGATCCTAAGATAAGGTTTAAGGGTGAGAGTAGTGGTAATAGTAAGTTCAGTTGCAGTGAATAAAAGTCAAAATAATAAATAATGAATTAAAGATGCAAGGTTTCATTCTCTATAAAAGAAGTTTGGAAGTGGGCATTTTAGGTGGGAGAGAGGTTTCACAAAGTCACAGTGGACCTGACCTCCTTGTAGCTTGCCATTCCACCATTCTTTGGGCAGTCGTGACCTCTGGTTCAAGATGGCTCATGACCTATTTGGGGTGCTTGATGGTGGTGTGCTCTATGTCCCTTTGAAATATATCAAAGAGTCCAGTTCCTCTTTTTGAAGAAAATTTCCCAGTTACTTCTCATTTTCCAGAATGCATGGCTGCATGGGGGTGGGTGGCAGGAGGAATTATTATCTTTTATCTGTGTACTTTTAAATAGCAAATTTAGGGTTCTGTTGCTTAAGTGGAAGGAGAAAATGGATGTTAAGGCAAGCAATCAGGAGTAGAGTCCTAACAATATTTCTTCTAATAAAATGGTTATCTTTAACTTAGATTATGAATAAGTAAGAATGATTTGATCCTTAATTACACTGTAGATTTAATTTTTAAATAATGTTGGCTTTCCCTATGTATAGACCACTGCTCACTTGCAACTAACAGAGACTAATTTATGGTCAAGTATCAGGACACTCCATGTGTTATACTACTTAAGCTCTCTGTTTCACTGAGCGACATCTTAGTAATTTTTATTACAAATTTGTGAAGTCATTCATACATTCATTTTATCACCATTCAATAAACATTTATGAGTGCCTATGTACTAGGAAAAAGACACAAGGTTGGCAAGGCATGCCTGTAATCCCAGCAACTCAGGAAGCTGAGGCAGGAGGATCACAAGTTCAAGGTGCCTGGGCAATTTAGTGAGATCCTGTCTCAAATAAAAAATGAAAGGGTTGGGGGATGTAGCTCAGGGATAGAGTGCTTGCCTAGCATGTGCAAGGCCCTGGGTTCAATCCCTATTACCATGGGGGGGAAAAAGACATAATTTTTGTCTTAGTGAACTCATCATCTAATGGAGAAAGACAGTCATGAAAAACATTTTGAATGTAAGAAAGTGTTACAGGTGTTATAAAAAGTATGTACCAGTTCTTGTGCAGAGCAGAGTAGAGAGAGGTAGATCAATAAAGAAAGACTGAAAATTCAAAGAGAGGCACAAATTGATGGTGGAATTCAATTAAAATGATTACATTATTTAATATATACAGAAATACGTGGAGAATAACCCAGTGAACATCCATTCACCATCTATTTTATGAAATAAGGTATTTTGAATGTAATTACAGTACACAGTTCTGATTAAAACAATCCTAACACCTAGATTTTGGTATGAAGTATGAAATTATTAGCAATGATATATGTAGATATAAATGCCATAAGGTAATAATTTTCCACAAAGAGGTTGGTATTGTCAAGAAAGTTATGAATTAGAGTTGTGTCTTCCTGAAATTGAAGAAGTGTTAGACAGCGTTAGGGATTATTATTTTTTATTTTTTCAGGGCTGAGAGCAGAACTCAGGGCCTTGTGTGTGCCAGGCAAGTGCTCTGCCACTGAGCTAAATCCCCAAGTCTAACCTCAATGTATTAGGGAATTTTTTCTTAACATATTATGAAAGAATAGCCCTTGCCATTTAATAATTCTTATTTATTTTGTATTAGATTGTCATAGAACTTAGAAATCTGTCTTTGTTCTTCAAATTTGCAGCTGAGTTTTACCAGGCAAAGGGAAAAGGGACTAAAAAACTGCTTTGGAGGGACAGCCAGGGAGTAGTGGAGAGGTTGTATTTCCCTTGACTCAGAAGAGGAAAGTGGTAATTTTCCTCCCTTTACCCTGAATGCAGTTGTAATTTTTGAAGTTGCTTTCCTGCAAAACACATGTATTTAAGGAATATTTCTTATATACCCCAAACCTAGAATTTACCAGGCCTGCAGCAAGTACTTCAAGGGAATTTGTGGTTTACTGCCAAAGCTGTGTTTGGACAGATTGCTGTAGGGAAAGTGCCAGGGAAAAACCAAGAACCCTGGTAAAATGGCTCATGCCACATCCACACAGAGGCAGGCACCTCTGATTGTAGAATCCTACTTTGTTATAAAAACAGAGTTCCTGTACGACAGTGTCTTTATACTGTCAAAAAGTTTATCTAATGCAGGGGGGTGGAGTGGTGGCTCAGCGGTTATAGCGCTTGCTATATGAGTTCAAACCCCAGCACCATGTACGCAGCAACGAAGTCTCGGCGCAATGAAAGCCACGTGAAAAACCAAATAAAATTGATTCTCTTTCTCTCTCGCTGTTCCTCTCTCTTTAAAAAAAAAAGTTTATCTAATGCAGATTAATATGGTAAACTAGGCTGACAAGGAAGGGCTCCCTACCTTTCTAAAAAGATGATAACTTAAAAAATTGAAAAAAAATAATATTTTGCTGAGCTTGAAAGTAAGGAAGGGAAATTCACAAGTTCTAGAAAAAAGAAAACAGGAAAGCAGAGCATTGGAGGAAGCAGAAGACAAGAATATGCTGAAGCCCTTTGGCTTATCTGGGTACTGGGACTGGATACTTGCTGTGAGATTGTAAGACTAAAAATTATTGACATGTATCAACATGGATGAACCCCAATAATAAGCAAATAGCTATGCTGAGGGAAAAAAACAACACAAAAAAGAATATACATTGCACAAATCCATTTATAGAAAACTTTAGAAAATGTAACCTAGTCTACAGTGACAGCAGATCAGTGGTCACCAGAGGATGTGGGAGATAAGGCAGAACAAATGAACACAAGAAACTGTTTTGATATGATGGATATGTTCGTTATTTTGACCGGAGTGATGGTTCATAGGTGTATATGTGTTAAAACTTTTACATGCCAAATATGTATGGTTTATTGAATGCTAATTATACCTAATGAAACTGTTAAAAAATAAATGAAGATACACATCCAAAGAAGTCCAACACCTACTCCTTCCACTTATCTTTATGCAATTTATTCGGTGAAGGAAGTTGGTGGTCTGTCCTGTAGAATACTTTACATTCTGGGTTTTATTGATTGCAATAGAACAACCCTTATCTTTTAGAGTTGTATGCTTAAGTATCTGTGGGTGAAATTCATGTAGGGGGAGGGAATGGGGAAGAGGAGATTTTGATAATTGCTCAAAACTGGTGATTGGAACAGGAAGGCTCATTATATTGCACTTTTTTTTCAAAAATTTTTCTTTAAAGAGAGAGAGACAGGAGAGACAGAGAGAGAGAGAGAGAGAGAGAGAATCAATTTTATTTAGTTTTTCATGTGACTTTCTGTGCTCCAAGACTTAGTTGTACATGTGGTGCTGGGGTTTGAACTCGTGTACTTGCGCATGACAGGAAAGCACTGTAACTGCTGAGCCACCGCCCCAGTCCCTATATTTCCACTTTTTATGTGCTTAAACAATTCTTTTTATAAAATTCTGTTTAGGGGCTGGAGCGGTGGCTCAGAGGTTAAGGTGCTTGCCTGGCATGAGGAAGGATGCGGGTTCAAACCTCAGCACCACGCACATAACTGTCCAAGCAATTGGAGGCCACATGAAAAACTAAATAAAAATTGATTCTCTCTCCTCTCTCTCTCTCCCCTTCTTTCTTAAAAATTTTTTTTTGTTTAAGCACATAAAAGAGAGAGAGAGAGAGAGAGAGAATCAATTTTATTTGTTTTTCATCTGGTTTTTGTTTTCCAACATTTAGTTGTGTATATAATGCTGGGGTTTGAACCCTTGTGCATGCCAAGCAAGTGCTCTACTGCTGAACCACTGCTCCAGCCCCCTGTGCTTAAACAACTTCTAATAATAAAAACTTGAAATAAAAACAGGTCCTGAGTTCCACCCTGGAGGCCCTGAATCTCTTAGGGGTTGAATAAGTAGGTATAGATTTTAAAATAATCTCCAAGCTGATTTTGTTATATACTATAGAAGATCACTGTCCCAGATGAAACGAAAGAACTCTAATGGTGGGATGAATTTCAGACACCTGCTACAAGACATGGGAAAGAATTTTCAGTAGGTGTCCTTTCTATTCTTATCAAACTATAAAATAATAGGCTAGGAAATTTTTCTTCAAAAGACATTTATGGTCCTGCCTGCCTCTTTTACTGCTGAGGAATTTTCCTGATCCCCATGTACAGATTGTTTGACTGTGTTCTTATTCAGTATTAAGAGGGTGATAGTAATGTAGCTATATCATATGGGCTGAGTTTGATTTGCCTAGATTCCTTTGAATTTCAACTATACATAAAATTGAGGTACAAAAGATTTTCTTCTGTATTTCCAGTCTTACTTCTACTACATCCTTTGCTCCCTTTGTGATTCCCCCTTTCTCAGGAAGCCAGCATGATGTTTTCCAGTCTTCGCACTATCAAAAAATGACTCAGAAACCACATGACAAACTCATTTATAAAAGATTGCTGATTAGAGTCAAGAAGTGCTCTTCCCAGTGAAAGGTGGTTTAAATAAGGCACAGAATTTAAATCAAAGTTAAAAAAAAAAAAGCGTAGTGATGGTTACATCAAGTCAACAGGGAAGGATTTTTGGGGAGTAGGCAAGTTCCTTTTAAGATCCTTTTAAATTGTACCAATAGTTATTACCTACTCATCACATTGGACATATATCCTTGGAAGAGTCACACACTGTTCTGTAGCTTTGACTGCAAATAATAAAAAACCTAGGGCTGGAGTGATGGCTCAGTGCTAGAGCACTTGCCTGGCACGTGGGAGGACCCGGTTTGAACCCCAGCACCACACAACTGTCAGAAAAACAAAAATCAGATGAAAAAAATAAATAAAATTGATTCTCTCTTTCTAAAAATATTTAAACTTACACCTTCTAAGCAGCTAAGAAAATTTATTGGCTCAGAAAACTTACTAAATCCAGAGCTCTTCCATCCTGTGTCACTGTCACCCTCAGGCTGGCTTCCCTCATGGTATCAAAGTGGCTGCAGTAACTATAAGACTCACATTCACTTAAAGTCACACCTGCCACAGTGAGAAAGAGAACCACTTTCATTTCCTTGCAAACACAGAATCTAGCCTTCCACATGATTGGACCATTTAGACCTCTGTCAATGTCTGTTCACGCACACTGACACAGTCAGTTGAGGATGGGAATAGGCAGATTATGGTAAAATAGGGCCCACACCTGGAGCAGAAGATGGGTCTAATCTTATTGAAATCCTTGGCTGTCTACAATTGCAGAGGGGTGGACATGGATGCTAGGGAATCGGCCAGTAAAACCTACTGTACAATATGATATTCCATACCATTAAATCCCACAATATAAACTCATTCTTGTTAAAAATTGTTTATAATTTTTTAAATATCAAGCTATTAATGACTGAGAGTTGTAGCCAAAATAGGGGAAACAATACAGTACAGGAAAGGATATGGAACGTAGAGACAAAACAGAACTCATGTCCTGTAGCTGATTATTGTTTTGTGAGAATGTAAGCACATTGTTACCGGATCTTCCACATTCTATTTATTTTAATTTTTTCCATTTGTAAAAGAGAAACCCCAAATGCATGTGAAATCTGCTTTTTAACTTTGGCTTTTTTAAAAAAGAAAGTAAGTATCATGCAGGACAAATAAGTTTTTGTGTTAGATCTGGACCTGATCCAACTTTTTGTCACATATGGATCATGCTAGAATATTTTATAACACCTCTGAAAGTAAAATCCGTAGTATGTGGACCAAGGCTGCTAGAATGTGGTTAATGCAAAGGAAGCCTCAGTGGAGGGAGAAGTGAGCAGCATTATGAGAAGAAGCTTTGTTATTAATTCTTTGATGTAAGCTTACAATTGTTTATCTTGTGGTGATGATGCATTTATATCAAGTCACATTCACTACCTCATATTTAAGTTCTTTCATGCCTTATCTCTTACCTAGGTTCTATCGTGAAGAAAAAGTTCAGGTTTACAGAAAGACCCCTGGTGTGATATGTGGCTAAGGGGCAGAGTTTTTCCTTCCTTGCTAGCAGGCTGGTATCTGGATTGATCCTACCATAGTGATTTAGCTATCATGCTCCTCTTAAATAGGACAACTAACTAGAAAGAGTCAGTGGTGGTTACTATTATTATTTTCAAAGCCATAAGCAACCGAATTTTGGGAACATTTAATTTGTTTTGGACTCTGCATTATAAAAAAATGCTCTTCTGGGGCTGGAGTGGTGGCTTGGCAGTTACAGCACTTGCCTGCATGTGCGTGAGAGTACGAGAGTTCAAATCCCAGCACCAAGTACTCAACAAAGTTTCGGATTGAAAGCTGCATAAAAAACTAAATATAAATTGTTTCTCTCTTTCTCTCTATCTTAGTGTCCCTCTCTCTTAAAAAAATTGCTCTTCTTCCTTTTTTTTTTTTTGGCTAAGTTCTTATTGAATTCAGATAGTTATGCCAGCACTGTTCTTTTTGTCAAAAATCTTTGCTCCAGTTAGAAGATATTAGAGGGTAGAAACTGTAGCAAAGCCATCTGTTGATTTCCTTGTGGTGTCCAGTGTATCTTTACTGTACTTTATTTAGTAGAGACTCAGCACCTACTTGTTGAATATTTATAAATAGAACCTGTACATTGCTGGGTGTGGTGGCCTGAGCCTGTAATTCCAGCAATTTGGACAGTGGGACAGGAGGCTCACAAGTTCGAGGCCAGCATGGGCAACCGAGTAAGACACTGTCTTTAAAAATAAGATAAAATAAAATGGGCTGGGAGGTAGCTCAGTGGTAAAATGTCTCTGGTTTCAATTCTCAGTAATGGGAAAAAACCAAAACTCTGTTTGTCTCAGGAAGTCAATAGGTAATTTGCATAATTTTAATTTTAACTTTGTTAAATATCACTGTTAGTCAGCTTTTCATCTTTGTGACCAAAATTCCTGACAAGAACAACTGAGAGGAATTTAGAGGAGGAAAAGTTTATTTTGGGTTCACGGTTTCAGAGGTTCAGTCATGTCAGCCAACTTTATTGCTCCAGGCTTGAAAGTGAAAGAAGAGAAAAGGGCAGAGCAGATAAGAGCACAGAAGAAAAAAGCCAGGGAGAAGATACAGTCTAAGTCATGCCTCCCCTCAACCCCCAACACCTACTTCCTCCAGCCACACCCTACCTGCCTACAGTTATCACACAGTAGTCCTTTTAAATTATTAATGCAACCAGTGGATTAATCCACTCAAGAGGTCATAGCTCTCACAATCTCATATTCCAATCTTTCACCTCTGAACATTTCTACATTTTCTAACACACAGCTCTTTGGGGAACATTTTTAGATCCAAACCATAACAATCACCAAAACTACCAGCATTCATTAAGTTAGGACCAAGGTTAGGGAGGTTAAGGGAATACAGAACTTAATAAAAGACTGCCTGGGAAGGAGTACAGCAGATAGGGAAAACACAAAATAACTGAAGCACTTTTGATATGCCTCAGCATCTGCAGAAATAAATCTTAGGAAAACAGGAAAATAAAAGGAAATTGAATTAGATGGCTTTTTGGACAAATGGCACATTTTTCAGATTAGCTTTTAGATCTGGGTGGGAAGTGAAGTGGGACAGAAGGGAGTTTTTTATTTTATTTTTAGAGAGAAGGACAGTGAGAGAGTGGAGAGAGAGAGAGAGAGAGAGAGAGAGAGAGATAATCAATTTCTATTGAGTTTCCCACATGGCTTTCATTGCTCTGACACTCAGCTGTGTACGTGGGTGCTGGGTTCCGAACCTGTGTACCTGAGCATGTCAGGCAAGTGCCCCAACTGCCGAGCCACCGCTCCAGCCCCAAAAGGGAGCATTTTAAAGAAGACATTCTAGAGCTCAAATCACAAGACATTCTTAACTCTTGATGCACTACATTCACTATTTATGCAGTCACATTTATTGAATCTTTCCTATGAGTCAGGCATGGTCCATTGTGGAAGATATGAAAATGAGTGTAACAGGTCCTCAAGGATTCTCCAGGGGGACAAAATATTGTACACATCAGCCTAAATGACTATGTAGCCAACCTACAGAGAAAAAAGTGGCAAAGGGTGGGAAAATGTCAAGGTCATTGCTGGCTGCCAGATCTGGGAAGGATATTGACAGTTCAAGGATTAACCAATCAGTACATTTGTGGCGAAAAAGATCTGGCTTATTTTTATCTCTGTTTCGCTTGTACTGCAGAACCTATTACCCCCAAGGACGAAAAGGTGCAAACGAGGGTCCTGGTCTTCGTGCACAGGCAGGACCATGCTCAGAGTGTTCCCACTCATTCCCGCAGGTTCCTTTCCTCTTCAGCGTCTGGTGTCTCACAGAACCAAGCAACACCTTGAAAGAAGGACGGAAAAAAGTGACTGTTGAAACTTCCCTAAAGATGAGTGGGCATTCAGAACAGACTATGGAAGCCTGTTTACGAGCAAGAAAATAAGCTCCCCAGATGGGAGGGTCTCAGTTTAGTCCATCTGGCTCGGGCCGTTCGCAGCGCGGGTTTCCCTCCCGGGTTCTGCCGGCCGCGGGCACCCTAGCGCCTTCGCGCGTCAGGGCTGCTTCTACTCGGGTTCTGGCAGGTTGCTGCTCCGCGGTCCCCGGCCCGAGCGCCGCCCGGTGCGCGCCGCCGCCGCCGCAGGGAAAGAGGGCGCCTCCGCGCTCGGCAGCGCGCACGCCGCGCTGAGAGGCCGGCCGCGCGCGCGCCCGCCCCGCTTCGCCTCCGCCCGCCCCCTCCCTCGCCTCTTCCTGCGCGGCCGGCCCTCTCCCCTCCCCTCGCCGCTCCCCCGCCCGGCTCCCTCCGCCCTCCCAGGGCTCTGGCGGCGGCGAAGTGAACGGGACCGCCCGGCGGCAGAGCGCGGGGCGGCGGGTGGGACGAGGACGCCTGGCAGAGTACTTGTTCCGGCAGCGCCGGCGGAGTCCTGAGGAGGTGAGGCGCGGGCGGCCTCCTGGGGCCGAGGGCGCCCGGCGGCCCCCAGAGCAGGCCGGGTCGGCCGGCCGGGGGCGTCGGCGAGTGCGTTGCGCCCCGAGGGGTCGCGGTGGGGGCCGGCCCGGGACGCGGGTGCGGGAGGACCGGGGGCTGAGGGCGTCGGGCGGGCGCGGGGCTGTCGCCGCCTCCGGGGCGCCGCGGCGCTCCGCGCGGCCCGGGCGGGCGGCGGTCGGGGTGGGCGCCCCTCACCTGGGGGCGGGGTGCTGGCTTTGGCGGCCGCCGCCTCCAGCTGCGCCCTCCTGACTTCGCCGCCGCCTCGGCCGCCGGGTGGTGCGCCGCGGCCGGGGTCGCGTCCCGGCAGCCCGGCGTCCGGGGGGCGTGTGGTTAGGGTATTGCCCGCACGCAGGCTTCTCTTCGCGGCCGCGCTCGCGCTCCCGCTGCCCCTTCTTCTGCCGAGCGCTTTGCTTGGCTCCTGCTGTTGATGCTTGTGGTTTTGCAGTCTGGGATGGGCTGCGTCCTGGGCAGATCTCTACCTGCAAGGAATGCCTTGCTTCAAAGTTGACCGCCTGGGCCGTGACAAACACTCCTGCACCCGGTCGCCCAGGTCCTGAGTGCTCAGTGTCCTGATAACTGAGTCAAAGTTTCTGAGTCTGGGCTAGTGCTTGCGCTGTTCGCCAACGGTGCAGGGCTGGGCAGTGCGTCAGCATGTGGAAAGGGGCCGCTGGCTAGCGGGAGGTGGCCGGGAGCAAGGGGGCTGAGCTGACAAGAGTTCGTTTCTGATCCCAAGGCAATGTGGCCAGGTGCGTTTTGTATCCTTTCTCCTTGGACTTCTCAGAGTTATCTTAGAAAATGTAGCAATATTTCGGCAGTCACTTGCAGAATTAATGGTTTCTTGCAAATGAGCTGAAATACCTACTTCATTTCACTAATGGTAAGGAAAATTTTCACTTGCTTGACAGATTTCAGTGCTGTTTGGAATCTGATTTCAGGACCTACATTTTTTGCACTGAATGGTTTAGGGATATTAAATACATTTGAATTTTCTTGAGTACGATGGGAGGTAAGTAGTTGTTACAATTCAAAAAAGCACAGTTTCATGAGAACCTTTTGACTTTTCTCGTAGTAGTGTTTACATTTGGTGTCTGCTGCACTTTTGGAAAACATCCAGTAGTTATGACATCAGAAGATATGAACATGAAGTCTGTGGTCAAATTGGAAGTGGCTTTTGCCTGTGGAAAACATTGGTACACAAACTGCTAGCAGTGGAACACTGGCCTGTGATTCATTATATATGTAGAGCTTCCCATATAAAACTTAAGAGATTGCAAACGTGAAAGACTAGATGAATTTAGTGTGTATGTTGTCTAACTATTAAATGTTTACCTGCTTGGGAAGTTGGCTAAGACTTTGAATCAACTGGTGTCTCTACTAAATCAGTTCTAGATGCGCTCTGAAATTATGTTTTGTTAAGTCATCTGGGGAGAAACAGATGTAATAGTGCTTGGATTATTCTTGAACATATTATGTATAATTGTACTCTAGAGAGCTGGAAACAAGGTAGTTGGTTCCAGTACTATTGGGGCAAATAGCAAATATACAGACCAACCTAAAAAGGTATGACAATAAATGTATGAAGTTTAGTATTATTTTTTGGTCTGAGTTATTTGATGGACATTTCTGTATATTATAGTTAAGATGGCATGAGAATTTTTATTTCTTTGATAATTGTTTCATAATTTAGATCCTTTACACTCTAGAAAGTATTTTTTTTTCATTGAATGACAGAATTTTAGTTGGCATGTGAAACAGGTGACTTCTAAAAACTTGTCTTGTTTTGTTTGCCTTAACCCAGACTTGAAATTGCGTAGTTACTATATATTTGAATTCTCAGATGATATGGGATTGATACTGAAAGGCCCAGAGCTGGGGATGTAGCGCACTTGTAGCATGTGTGAGGCCCTGGGTTTGATCCCCTGTACTGCAATACAAAACAGAATAAAAAAAAAACAAAGTCCTTTTATCCATTTTTTTTGAATAGTCAGAAGAAGGAATTCTGTTATGTCAAGTAATAATATTGTGTGTGGGAGATAGCCAAACTTTTAGATAATGACTTTGAAGAGAGAGCTAAATAGCAAAAATTTCTTGTACTGAGGATGTAGAAGTGGGATTGCTCTGTAGCCTACCATTGTTTTCGAATCCTATGGGGATGATTTTTAACTGGGTAAAGGATGTTTGGAGATTAAAGTTGATACTGTAGCCTTTGTGATTCCCAGGCACAGAGCTTTTTTCTCACATCTCACGAGTTTTAGTGAGTTGCTACATGTTTATAACCCTTGCCTTATATGAAAGGGTCAATCCTGGGGCCTGAGGATGATCAGGAAGGTTATTCTACTGCTGGTACATCAAAGACAGCTCAGGGATTTCTTAAAGGGAGATAAGTCTTCTAAGCATTTGCCTTGGCTTGACGCACAGTGAAAGCAAAGGACAGACTTGGGCCTGACTTATTGTAAAACATACTTTTTAAGTCTTGAAATTGAGATATGGAGAAAGATATGTCTTGATTTGACTCCTGGCTGTTCAGAAAGGGGAATAGTTTTGACTTTATAGTTTCTATTTGAATTGGGCATAAATATGTGGATATCAGTGGGCCCTATAATAAGGAAGAGTTATTGGAATTAAGCAGAACTTATATCTGAACATTCCCTTTAATACTTCATTTATGTTACTCTTATTCAACAGACAGGATGCCACAATTGGAGTATAGTAAGTTTATGCTCATAGCAACTGTTCTTTGTTACCTTTTGATATTTTTTGGTGTAATTTTTGGGAATTTTCCTAGGAAACTTCTGGGCATATGTTCAGATGATTTAGGATTAGATTTGGACTAAGGTTATTAGTGTGCTTGAAATTCTGAGCATTCTTGTTTTCTCAATAGACTTTTTTTTTTTTTAAGAGAGAGAGGGATAGTGAGAGAGATTTAGTTTTTCATGTGACTTTTGTTGTTCCTACTCTTTGTTGTGTATGTGGTGCTGGGATTTGAATCTGCATCCATACGCATGCCAGGCAAGTGCCCAGCCACAGCTCCAGCTCCTAACTATTTATTTTTAAGAGAGAGAGGGAGTGAGAGAGGAATCAGTTTTATTTGTTTTTTCATCAGGCCTTTGTTTCTCTGAAACTTGATTGTGTACGTAGTGCTGGGTCCTTGCGCATGCCAGGCAAGCACTCTAGTCGCTGAGCCACTGCTCCAGCCCCCCCCCCCCAATAGTCTTAAAAATAGA
This sequence comes from Aplodontia rufa, assembly GCA_004027875.1. Classification (NCBI taxonomy): domain Eukaryota; kingdom Metazoa; phylum Chordata; class Mammalia; order Rodentia; family Aplodontiidae; genus Aplodontia; species Aplodontia rufa. The sequence continues at coordinate 26,667 of PVKS010017952.1, forward strand.
AAAGACAATTCTTTATAAATACCCATGAAAAATCTGGTTACAGGCTATGCTGTTGTGATAGACATAGTACAGCCAAAAATATATTCAGGAAACTGCTCCTTACTAGGTTTAGCAAGCTTAAATAAGAATTAAGAAAAAAGTATTTTTTTCAAAAAAGCCTGTCTTTCTCAGAAAATCAAGTCTAACAACTGTTTGGTGAGCTATTTTTCCTTTTGCCTATTCTAAATTCTACAAATACTATGTGGCGATATTCCATGGCAAAAACTTAATTCTAGTAGGGGATTCTTGGTAATAAAGGTTCCATTGAAGAATGCAAGGTTGTGCTTGGGAATTTGATTTGGGAAATATCAAGTATGGAAAATTAACTTTTTTTTACTGCACTGGTTTTCTCCATTCCTGGTTTCTCAGTTGGGTGTAGCATGAACACAAATACCAGAATTACTTGGCTTTTCTTTTTGTTTTTCAGTAGTACAGATTTTCTTTTCTTTTCCCCCCAGCCCCTTGCTAAATGAGCTGTTTCTATTAGTAGGAGTGTGTTGTATTCTTCAGGTATATGGAGCTGAACAAAGACTGAGAATTTGATTTTGGCTGATGATTCCTAAACCAAATTCTTACTGTAATTTGTTTGCCTTCCGGTGATATCAGTTGGCATCTGTTACTCTCCTTTTGAAGGAAAATTGAATGGTAGTGAAGAGACTAAATGTGTAACGAAGAATAAGATTTATTGAATTATATAGTACAAGTGGAGGAGACTAGATTGTTTAGCTGAGCTGTTTTGACTATGACACACAGTAAGAAATACATTATATATCATGTTTTAGCATATGCACAAAAACATGCACACACACATGAAATTGAAGGAAAAGTTTGTTGAAATATTCCTTATCTTTTCAGTGCCATGCTGGGTTGGCTCACATTGACTTGCAAGGGCAATTGTGCATATCTCTTCCCACCTAGCTCCAAGTTCAGTGATATGTTCTAGCTTGAAATTGGTCAGGGCAGGAGTATTTTACACCAGAGAGGTCAGCAACTGATACAGTTCTGCCTCCCACTCCCTCAGGTAGTTGTTAAACATTTATAGCACATCACTGCCAATAACACACTTTGATATATTCTTTTTATTTCATTTACAAAAAATGTTAGGTTTTAACCTGCAAATTAATTTTACACCCAACTGATGTGTAACAGTTTAGTTGAAAAAGAAAGAAAGAAAGAAAGAAAAAAAAGGAACTGGTTCAGCCCACTCTCCTAACTTTGCAAATGAACATACCAACAGCTTAAGGTCCAAGATTGTATAGCCAGTTATTAGCAAAGCCAGGGCTCTGGACTCTTGGAGTTGTTACTAGTGATTTTTTCTCTTTTTCTAACTCAAGGAATTCCTTTAATACAACTGGAGTACTTAATAAATGCAAGACATTTTGTTAAGCAGTTTGAACAGAGATGAGTAAGGCTGGACCTTGCTCCTGAGACCTTTATGCTGATGTGAGGGATTAAATATGGAAACAAAGATAAGGCAGAAAGTTAGTAGTGGTAAAGAGAGAATGATAAGGTACTGTAAGAGTTTATAGAGGAGGGAGTAATTACTGTTACTTGTTAGGGATGTGGGAAGAAGTGACATTTTAACTGCTTTGAAGAATGGGTAAGATTTGGACATAGGCAAATAGGACAACTCCCATGGAGAGAAAGGCCTCATCTGGGTAAGGGGCTGAGGAGATCAAAACTATAGGGGTATGGACAAGGAACAGGGAAGAGTGAAAGAGCTAGGCCAGGAGTAGTCAGTCAGCACCAGATGGTTAAGAGCCTAGAATGCCAATTTTTCTTTCTACCGTTTAGCTTCTCTTTCATTTCTGTATCTGAAGTCACCTAGTACTTCTTAACATTAAGTAGGCTTTATATGCTGTGCTTCTAATTAAAATATGACTTAGAAAGCACTTAAGCATCTTTAGAGTACAAGTTCAAGGGAAAAATTATTAGCATGAGACAAACAGCTTTCAGTTTACCAAACCAGAAATTGTTGGAAAGGGAAAATATTTTCTTTGTAAGAAGATAAACCAGTGGCTTTTTTTTTCTTTGTTCAGTAGATAGCATCATATTGGTAGTAGCAAAGCAGGAAGCAGTTTTGAAAGTCTTTTCAGAGGACCTTCTAAAATGTGATTTCTAAATGACTGCATCTTAATTTTCAGAGATAGGTCTGGTTTGGGCAGAAAGGTAATTTATGCAAATCCATAGATGAGCTCTAGAATTTAGGTCAGGAAGGCAGGGTGTTTCATACCATACTCAATTGTGAAGCATTTTTAGATTCTTAACCAAGAACTCCTTTGGATTTCAGTACTAATGTATTTGAATGCCTTTATGAGAATGTTTTGAAATCCTGGATGGACTTTGCCGTTTTCACACAGTGGAATTGGGTGGCTAGAATGAGGATACATGACAATAAGCTTTGTCAATTAGTCACTTTGAGGCACTGGTGGCAGTAATCAAGCTTTTCTGCCTGCTGATTTCATATTTACTACTTCTGATTAAAATGATGGACACTGATTTGAAGAAAACCTTCCTTCTCTTTGACCCACTAGTTCTGTAAAGATAAAAGCTGTCTTAGAGTGTTGCCCAGGAAACGTCATACACGCACACAGAGACTGTTTAATAGCTCATCACTGTAGTGTGTGGAAAATTTTGGAAATCTTGGTGATGAAGTTGCTATAGTAAATAACTGTTTGGTAGAAAGCAGAGTTTTTGAAATGAACCTTGGTTCTAAAATAAATGTGGATTGTGTCATTGCCATACTGTTTTCTTCATTTACTCAAGCTTCTTTTGCAGTAACTATAGTGTCATGTTGTTTTAGATTTCAGTAGTTTTATATGAAATGTTCCACAAGACAGCACATACCAAGTATCATAAGAGTTGAGAGCTGCATATCCTAGATACCTTACGTAAGTTGAATTAAGCATCTAAACATGTCACTAAAGTTTTTTTTGTTTTTCTTTTTGGAGACATTAGTTTTCACAAATTGAGGTTATTAAAGTTCTTCCAAATTTTCTACCACCATATTTTTGTGGTACAAAGTATGATTGGTATTGGTGTCTTTTAAATTAAACTATGTAATCATTTTTAATCATACTTGGGTGCATGTTTATATATGAGTGTATATATCTACACATATAACATTAGTTGGTGGAATTTTTGGTGAAAATATATAGCCCACCTGGCAAACAATCAAAAACAAGGGCTCTGACTTTTTGAAGACTGTCATGTGAAGTATTCACAAATGTGAAAGTAGTGGAAACCCAAAGGGAGTTTTTGTATTGCAGATTTCCAGGAAAGAAGCACATACTAAAAGTCGAGTGTAGAATTCATTCGTATACTGGAGAACAATTTCTCAACCTTTCCTGTACCTCACACTTAGATCCATATTTTGCTCTCAAATCAGACTTTTACTACAGGGGATGTGGATGATAAACACTAGTTTTAGGAAAACAACAACAACAACAACCAGTGTTTCTAGTTTTAAGGTTTAAGAGACAATGTACAATCCTAGTTTTTTTTTTTTTTTTTTTTTTTTTTTTTTTTGAGAGAGGGACACTTAGTTGTGTATGTGGTGCTGGGGTTTGAACCCAGGTCCTTATGCTTGCCTGGCAAGTGCCAAAACTGCTGAGCCACTGCTCCAGCCCACAATCCTAGTTTTTGATAAACCGTGCAGTATATTTATTCTGAACTTCAAGATGTATTTCTCATTTTGAGGTCCTCTGTTCAGAACATTATACATTGACTCAGGAAGCTGAGGTAGGAGGATTGCAGGTTCAAAGCCAGTTTTAGCAACTTAGGCCTTAAGCAAATTAGTGAGGGCCTGTCTCAAAATCAAAAATAAAAAGGATTGCGGATGTGGCTGAGTGGTAAGCTTTCCTGGGTTCAGTACGTGCTACTAAAATCAAACAAAATAACAACAGTAGCCCTCCACAACATTATTAGTGCTTCTTTAAATAGTTTCTTTGTAAATTTATCTTGGCATGTAACGTTTTGTATCGATTGCACTCTTGAGTGAAAAGTCATCCATTGGATGGAGCCTTTAATTATGATAGCAGACAGTATGGGTCTGAGGTTCTTGTAAAGTAATGTTTATTCCGCAGCTATTTTCCCCAAGACCTCATTCATCTTTGTATTTTCCCAAAGGTCTTCTCTCTGTGTCCTTTAATTTTAAATCATTGTCTTCTCTCTGTCCTGCTGTCAGTGGTCATATTTAGACTAATATTTTGATGTGCTTTTGTCCCAGTTTTTCTGTGCAAAGATTTATTACCAAGTTGCATTATCAAGTTATAGTGAATGGTAGTTCCGTCAACATTTTGTTTTACTCTACTCCTCCCCCCACACCCGCCAATATTCTAGAATCTCTCACTCAAGCTTCCTGGCAAAGTTAATATGAAAATGGAATTAAATATTACTATTCATTCAAATTTTAGTACCACCTATTTTCCAATACTAGTGAACCTACAAAAACTTTCCACGTGAGTTATGCACCTTAATTTTTTTTACTGAGTCTAGGCCTGAGTTTTGTAAAATTCTGACATCCATTTTTATATTTCTTAACAATATTGTCAATAGTTTTGATAGACTTAATAAATTTCTTCTGTTGCACTTGCTATCACAAAATAGTAACTATCTCTACCACATGAAGATAGCAGCTAAAGAATTTTAAGGATAATCTACTAACAGGTTAGAGAAACCAGTTTATCAATATTACTTCCCATTTTGAGAATAAATTTCATTTTTGTGCTTTTTTTTTTTTTAAGAGAAAAAGACAGTGACAGAGAGAGAGAGAAAGAATCAATTTTATCTAGTTTTTCATGTGGCTTTTGTTGCTCCAAAACCTCGTTGTGTTTGGACTTGCGTACTCGCGCATGTAATTGTCGAGCCACCACTCCAACCACTTGGGCTAACTTTATTATGTTTCACTGAGACTTTTTCCACAGGACCTCAGTAATTTTTCAATTTTTTAAAATTTCACTTAGAACAGGAAGAAAAGAGTAGCCTTTAGAAATTATTGTTAGTTATCCAACTAGGGTAGGGAGCTATGCAGAGAAAAATAGACCTTAAGATGAAAATCACTAAAAATATTTTTGGTTTTATGAATAACAGTGTTGGTAGCACACAGGACAATTCTTGATCTAGTGCTGTCATGAGATTCAGAGAGAATAAGTGATTCAGCTAGTTTTTTCCTCTTTGCATAATAGGAGGCTAATATGAATTGAGTAAATGGGTTAGTTATTATATAAGATAATGTGCATTATTTAGTTAATCATCATAATAAATATATGAGGTAGGAACTATGTTAATATCATTCCTAATTTGCAGGTGAGGAAACAGGCGTAGAGAAGTTCAGCAGCTTGGCTAAACTTGAATAATTCACAAGAAGTGTTTTTTGCTCCTAAATCTGTCTTGTAGTAGCTCTCGACGACTTACTCTGTATTGATTATATTTAAATAGGGATGATATTTCTTATCTTGCATATTTCATAGGGTCATTATGAGAATCAAAACAGCCAGTATTGCTGGGTGTGGAGTACATGCCTGTAATCCCACAAAGTAATATTTGCAAAAGATATAAAACTGTTCTTTGCTGTATTCATTTTATTGGATGATATTTAAGAAGCCAAAGGAATTTTTGAAATCTTGCGTATCTATTTGTTTGTGATTAGTAATTAGTACTACCATAAAATAAGTTGAAGAAATGAATATTTGAAAGACTGTTATCTGTGAGGTAGATGACATATTTTGTGTATGTACAGTGGATGGGTGAGTAAAAGGAAGTGGAAGGCAGAAGTATAGGGGTGTATTGAATAAAAAGTGGATTAGTTGATGTCTAGCATCCTAAATTCTTTTTGCAATGAGAAGTATATATAAATAACATTAGATGACTTGTAAGAACCTTGCAATTTCAAGAATTTATGAGTCTTTGTAATGGATGGCTTTTTTTTCCTGATATCCTTAATCTAGCTAGAAGCACCCAAAATATCTTTTTTATTTAGTTTAGGTTATAAACCGCTATTCTTTTTTTTTGTAGTATATAAGTAAGGTGTATAACATGATATTTTAGTATGAATATACATAGTGAAATGGTTACTATAGTCAAGCAAATTAATCAGTCTCTCACCTTTCAGTTATTTTTGTGGTATGAGCATCTAAAATCTACTCTTCATAAAATTTCAGTGTATTTAAAAATATTTTTAGTTATAATCTTCATACTGTACAGTGGATCTCTAGACTGCTTATCCTACATAACTAAGGTTTCATCTTTGACCTACTTTTGTTCTTTTCCTTCCCCTCCCTCTATTTCTATTTATTTGACTTTTTAGGTTCCACAAATGAGTGAGATTATGCAGTATTTTTTCTTTCTTTGATGTATTTAATTTACCAAAAGTTTCTTCCAGATTGATCCATGGCAATATCTCCTTCTTCCTCCTCCTCTTTTGACTTTAAGCAACCTCCATGATGTGTGGTTTTTTTCCTTTAAAATAATCTCCACTCTAGTAAATCACAGTCAAAATAATGAAGAGCTCAAGATGGCATCAGTCCGTTTGTCTTTATTCCTGGTGTTATGTGGATTGATTAGCAGTGGCCTTTATTTTTTAATTTAAAAAAAATTTTAAGGAATTGTTATTGTATAATCATAAATGCATAGGAAGTAGCAACATGATATGCATTTGTTCTTTTTTTTTTTTAAAGAGAGAGGGACAGTGAGAGAGACAGAGAAAGAGAGAAACAACTTTAGTTTTTCACATGGCCTTTGTTGCTCCAACACTTAGTTGTGTATGTGGTGCTGGGGTTTGAACCCGGGGCCTCGTGCTTGCCAGGCAAGCGCCAAAACCTCTGAGCCACCGCTCCAGCCCTATGCATTTGTTCTTAAATGAGAATTACCCCCACATTGCCCGCACCCCAGTCTCTTATTCTTCTATATTTTGCCCCTACAAGTGATATAAATATTTAGAGTGAATTTTCTAGAATTAAATGATTGGATAACTATTATTTGGATTCTCAAGGAGGTAGAGTGTGCTACATTGTTGATTGTTTCCCTAGATCCCACCTTGTTATTCCACCCTTTCCCTTTCCCCCACCTATCCCTGTCCCCCCACCCCCATATCTATGGTTTCCCTAGATTATATGTTTCTATGCCTTTGCTGGGTCTGATACATGAGTTTGACATCTTTCACCCAAGCCTTGGTTTTGCTCTAGCCTCTGCAAATGAGGGAAACATTTGACCTTTGGGTCTCTGAGTTTGGCTAACTTTGCTCAGAATGATTTCTTCCATTGCCATCCATTTACCTTCAAGGCTGCAATATCATGGTTTCTAATTGCTGAGTAGAATTCCATTGTATCTATACACCACAGCTTTTGGATTCATTCATCCAGTGAGGGGCATCTGGGTTAGTTCCATAATTTAGCTATTGTAAATTGAGCTGCTGTGAACATAGATTTTGCTGTGTCACTGTAATGTGGTGATTCTAACTCCTCTGAGAAAACACCCAGAAGGGGGATAGTTGACTCATATGGTGTATCCATCCCTAATTTTCTGAGGATTCTCCACACTGCTTTCTAGAGCGGCTATACCAGTCTGCAGTTCCACCAACAGTGTACTATTATTCATATCTCCTGCAACTCCTCCTCCATCTGTTATTGTTTTTATATCTTTATTTTTATTTTTAATATTGCAGTAGCCAGTTGTGATGACAGGTGATAGATCCAAAATAATTATCAAATTTGTTAACATTTTTCCCTTGCTAAGCCATCCTTAAAGAAGATCGTATATGGTATTTGTCATCCTGATAGTATTCCAGCAGAGCAACCATGCTGCTTAGATTCATATTATTACCAATAAAGAACAGTTAGATTTGAAATTAGCAAGGATGTACTGGATTTGTTCTGCTGCTGCTATCATAAAAGGGTTTACCCTTTCTGTTCTCTGTTCTTCAAGTTTGATTGGTTTAATGTAATCTTTGATGTACTTTTTATAGGCTTCTTTCCTGAAGCTGGTTTCCTGCAAGTGGTGATTCCTGACAATGTTAACACCAGCAATTATTTTGCTTTTGGTTACCTAGGCACTCAGGGCCTTCAGCAGATGTATTTCCGCCACTGAGTTATCAGTGTTACCCTCTTCCTACTGACCACTTTGCCCTCTACCTCTGGTCACAACCAGTTGGCAATCTGCAGATCTTGTAAATGTGAAGAGATTACTTCATTGTGATCACTTTATTGTGTGGTCTGGGTAGATAATCATTATGTGGAGGGAGACAGCAGCAGTGCTAGTTTGGCAGGTGCCCAGGGCTTGAAGCTAGCTGGTGCAGCTAGTAGGGTGCTGGGAGTTATGGGTTAGGGTGGGGTATGTGCAACTGAAGGTAAGGGCTCCTTTTTTTTTTTTTTTTAAAGAATTAACTTTATTTTTTCATCTGATTTTTGCTTTTCCTCCACTTAGTTGTGTATGTGGTTCTGGGGCTCGAATGTGTGGGGTCCTCACACATTCCAGCCAATGAGCTCTACTGCAGAGCCACTGCTGAGCCACCGCAGGCTTTTTTTTTTTTTTTGAGAATCAATTTTATTTAGTTTTTCATGTGGCTTTAGTTGCTCTGACCCTCCATTGTGTATGTGGTTCTGGGGTTTGAACTGCCCTACTTGTGCATGCCAGGCAAGCATCGGAACTACTGAGCCACCGCTCCAACCCCCAAGGGCTCCTTTTTAAGGCTAATTTATAGTCCCTTGAATATGCTTTTATATATATATATATATATATATATATATATATATATATATATATATACCAAAATTTTTATCCATTTATTTGTTGACCGAACACTTCATTTCCACATCTAGGTTATTGTTAATAATGCTGCAGTGAACATGTGAGTGCACGTATATCTCTAGGAGAATCTGATTTCATTTCCTTTTGGCTGTAAACTTAGTAAAGAGATTTCGGGGTCAGATGGTAGTTCTATTTTTGTTTTATTTTATTGAAGAAACTCCATCTTGTTTGCCATAATGGCTATACCAGTTTACATTCCCATCAACAGTTAAACAGTTTCCCTTTCTCCACATTTTTGGTAGCACTTGTCTTTTTGATAATGCAGGCATCCTAGTAGGTGTGAGGTAATATGTCATTGTGGTTTTTTTTTGAAAGGCATATAGCAACTTGCCTTCTATTTCCATTTGACAACACTACTCTAAGAGCCTAGCTTTTTTTTTTTTTTTAAAGAGAGTGAGAGAAAGAGAAAGTCAATTTTATTTATTTTTTCATTTTTCCCCCCAACACTTGGTTGTCTATGTGGTGCTGGGATTTCATCCTGGGTCCTCCTGTATGTCAGGCAAGTGCTTTGCCTCTGAGCCACCCACCCCGGCCTTATTTGTGGTTTTGATTCACATTTCCTGAGATGAGTGATGCTGAGCGCCTTTTCACATACCTTTTCATTTTCTTTGCTGTGTGGAAGCTTTTTAGTTTTATGTAACCCCTCATTTGTATTTTTCTGTTGTTATCTGAGCTTTTGTTGTGGTATCTACCAACATCATTGTTAACTCCAATATGAGGAGCTTTCCCCCCTGTGTTTTCTTCAGGGAGTTTTGTAGTTTTAGGTCTTGTCCTTAGCCCTTGAAACTGTTTTATTCAGTTACAGTGGCACATGCTTGTTATCCCAGCCACTTGAGAGGCTGAAGCAGGAGGATCACAAGTTCAAGGCTAGCTGCAATTTACAAGATCCTGTCTCAAAAAACAAAAAACAACCCAGAGGATGTATCTCAGTGGTAAAGTACCCCTGGGTTTAATCAGGTACTGCAAAAACAAAATAAAACAAAAAAAGAAAACTACAGCAAAAAGCATTTTAACAGTCATCATTTTAAAAATGTCAACGTTGAAAACTAGATTGAACATAGGTATAGAGTGAATGAAAAAATGAATGGATGCATTTTTCTTTTTTCCTCTTAAAAAGATATTTTAGTGGGTGGGTAGTTAAAACAGCTTAGTAGAATGATGTAACATGATTGGTACTTAGTGCCGTCTACATTTCCCTTAAATTTGAATTTCCTGGGTATGCATTGTCAGAAGAAAATAAATATTGTGAATATGAAAGATCATTTTTACTTTATGGAGTGTTATAACTTAAAGGCTTTTTATGCAGTTGTTTTCATTTGTCATTGTTTTATTCTATAAGCCATTTGTAAATAAGACAGCATGTGGATTTTGTGCTAGAGAAGCAGAGATGAGGGATTATTAAAGCCATTACAGTCATAGTGGGAAACAGATTGGCAGCATAGGATATATCTTAAAGTAAAACTTCAGAGGGATATATAACCTGTTCTGGTGTCAGGTGAGGTGTGTGGAATATCTGAATCATGTTTAAAGAAGACAGGAAGGATATTTTAGATAAAGATATGAAAATTTGAAATAGAAGTCTACCTTCCTATTGTCTGTGGCAACTCATTTCTTAGTTGTAGATGGAAAGAGACCTTTCTTTTATTTATTTATTTTTATGCAATGCTAAGGATTGAACCCAGTGCCTTGCCTCGTATGTGCTAGGTAAGTAAGTGCTCTGACACTGAGCTACAACCCAAACCCCTGAAACTCATTTTTAAGTGCATGTTGTTAAAATCTCTTCCTAAAAGAAGTGATTTACATAAGGGTTGCCTTTAGTTGCTGAGCTCAAGGTACTGATTGCTGTATGAATACTTCCAACTCAGATCTGTAAATGGCAGAATGGTTTAGTGGACACCCAAATGCACACATGCATACACATGGGATCTCTAGAGTCATTAGAGAATAGTGATCTAGATCCAGAAAGACCAGGTTTCAAACCTGACTCCACTGATATAAACTTGGGCAAATGATGTGACCACACTGTCATTTCTTAGTGTCCTTTACTGCTGCCTCAGGTACTATTTCATATACTTTTCTGGTGTTATTTGCAGTAGAAACTGATAGATAGGGTTTACATCTTTTCTGCCACTTATAAACCCTATTGTGGCAGACAGGATACTCAACCTCCTTGTATCTTCTCTTTTCTCATCTAAAATAAGTATAAGAAATGTAGGTCTTTCATTAGTTCTAGAGTAGTGACACATGATAGTGATGCTTGTAATGGTAATAGTTGGAAATGTTCTGTCGTTCTTTTACCAAAATTTGAAAGCTTCAGTTGATCTTCTTTTATTTTGTGAAAATATTTTGTGAATAACATATTTTCTTGTGTTTTAAAATTTAGTTTATTTGGGGGCTGAAACGGTTGCTTGGTGGTTACCGCACTTGCCTAGCATGCACGAGTACACGGGTTCAAACTCCAGCATCCGAGTACACAACTAAGTGTCATCCCCCATTCTTAGGAAGGGAATAAATAAATAATACTTTGGTTAAAGATAAAGAAGAGCTTCCCAATTTCAAAGATTATTAAACATTGGATCTCAGGGGAAGAGGGGCAGTTGTAGCTTTTAGTTAAAAGATGAAATTAAAGTCTAGACCCATAAGTCATTAATAACACCTTAGGCATGAGCAGTTTTTTTTTTTTTTTAAGTTGTGGAGGTAGGATGTAGTTCTGGGTCTGAATATTTCCATAGTCAGAATCTTGTAAAAATTCCCTCTCTCCCCACTTGACTGAATCTTTGGTAGAATTTTAGAGTTTTGTTTTGCTTTTTGAATTAAAATAGTTAAACAAATATATGTTCCCCTTACAAATATATCAAAACTTTTGATTTTTTAATACTGCCTTTCTGAGTTATGGCCACATAAAGTTTCTTAAATTTTTTTTCTACCCCCATGCCATTGTTGGAAGTTACCTGTATTTATTATATTAAACCAAGAATAACTTCTATGAATGTCTTGATATGGTCTATTCCAGGGCCTTTATGTGCACATGTCTTAGAGTTATGTGACTCCATACTTGATGGCAGCATGCAGGGATCCTCAGGTTCTCACCGCAAGGACCTCTCCATAGTGCTGCTCCAGTGAGTGCTTGACATGGTAGCAGGCTCCATCCAGAGCAAGGGATCTAAAAAGAAAGCAAGGGGGATGGCACAGTACCTTTTAAAATCCATTCTCCAAAGTTGTATCATCACTTCCTTCATATCCTGTTCTTTGAAAGTGAGTCACTAAACCAACCTGCACTCAAGAGGAGGAACATTATACTTCACTCCACTTTTCAAAGCTAGCTATGTCCAAAGAATTTGTGGACAGCTTTTAAACTACCAGTGTGCTTCCTAAAACTCTTCAATGTTGATCCCATGTGCTCTTCTCATGATTTATTTAGCTCTGATCCTCAGAAGAAGATGTATTTCTCTTTATTTCTTCAGTTTGTGGTGGCCAAGGATACATTAGCTTTTAATTTTTGGCACTTGAATGCTAGAAATGCCTACTTTAAGAAGATGCTCACTATCTTAATGAGGTGATTCCACAGCTGAAACAAGTAACACTTCATATTGAAGTCATTCCTATGTTAATGATCCCATTCAAATATAATTGGAACTTGAGTTTTGGAGTTTAAGGTGTTAATTTTGTGTAAGAATTATTTATGTAAATATCACTAGCTTCTCCATATCCTTAAAGATCCAACCACTTAGGGATTTGGCTAATTTGCTTATACTAAAGTTTGTTCTGATGGGTACTTGGCACACTCAGGGTGGAGAAATGGAGCTGCATGGGATTGAAGATTTTACTTATGGTAACATAGTTGCTTGAAATTTGGATGTAAAGTAGTACATTTTACAACTGAGTTAGCTAGTTTTTTTTTAGAAACTGTTTAGAGAGACTGTATCTAGTGTAACACCAAAGAAACTTACTTTAAAGCCAATGAAAACTTTTAATAATAAATCTTGGTATTTTTGTATTAGTAATATGTTTAATATGTAAATTAAATGTGTTTAATATACTGTAACTGTATTAAATATATACATTTATATGTTAGTATAAACGTTTTCTGCTTTTTCAAGGATCACTTTATTGTAGACCTTAGCCCATCTGAAATGACAATGGAGTCTTTATTTGCACTTAAATTTAAAATGTGCAAAACAGGTCTAGGGATGTAGCTCAGTTGTTGAGTGCTTGTCTAGCATGCACAAAGACCTAGGTTCAGTACCCGGTATGGCAGAAACAAAATGTCCAAAGTCTGTCAGTAGTTTTGTTGTAATTTAAAACAAAACTAAGCATTTGTAAGCTTAGGAAAGGAGTGTTTGGGCATCAGTTCTCAGTTCTTACCTAGAGTCCTAACAGAGAAGCTTCATAAAACCCTGCAGTGTTGATACAATGTGCTCTCCTCAGACTTCATTGAGCTTGGATTCTCGAACTAAGACCTACTTCTCTTTGTTTACTTCTTCAGTTTGGAGTACCCAAAGTTAATTACCTTTTAATTTTGGCACTTGAATGCCAGAAATGCCTACTTTAAGAAGATGCACAAGGGGCTCGAGAGGTAGCTCAGCGGTTATGGTGCTTGTCTGGCATACTGAGGATCTGAGTTCGAACCCCAGCACCATGCACACAACGAAGTCTCAGAGCAATGAGGGCCACATGAAAAACTAAATAAAATTGATTCTTTCTTTCTCTCACTGTCCCTCTCTCTTTCAGGGAAAAAAAAAAAGACGCATGAACTGAGTGGTGTGGGAGGTGATTGATTCCACAGCTCACTCGGTTGTGTTAGAGTTGTAGTGACAACTTTTCCCTGCTCAGTCTCTATTTTTTGCTATGCAGGGCAATGATTCTTAGCCTGTTTGGGTTCATTGACTCCATCGAGGTGTTTTTCCAGGAATGGAGGATTATTGCTCTCTGCCATCCTCTTGTTTTCAACAGCAGTATCTGGGAAACATGGGAGACTTGGAGATGCCTTGTAGTTTTTGATAAGAAGTATACCATCTGATGTTCCATGAGATGGCCATCTGAAGACAAAAGACCTCCCCTGCACCCTCGTGACTGATCAGGATATCTCCGGCTTCTCACCAATATTTTGAGGTGCGTTTGGGGGAATAGCATGGTGAATCACCAGTTCTAATCTTGGCACTGTTTCTGGGGAATAGAGACTTAGGAGCGGCCGGGGATTCTTTGTTCCGCGCTGCCCCCACGGTGGCTGCCGCTGGCCCACCGGCCGGCATTTGCACTCTCCAGCCTACATTCCCGCCTGCCTGAGTCACTTCTGCAAAGAAGGACCCGCACAGCTCTAAAGACTGTACTGGCGTACTGGCGAGGACACCTCCTGGACCTGCGCTCTGTCTGGCAGCAGGATCAGTGACTGGAAAGAGCTTTCATACAAGCACAGAGCAGCGGTTTGCGCAGAAGAGGCGGTGCGGGAACTGCAAGGCTTGTACTTTAGGCTTGCTAGTTACCACACGCCCAGCCCGCCTGATCAGGGCAAGACCTCTTTGGGATTGCAAAGCAAGCTCTAAATACTCCGGCTGGAAGCAGCAGAGATCAAAGG
>PVKS010017953.1:0-26946 GCA_004027875.1 Aplodontia rufa
GGAGGGAGAGGAGGAGGAGGAAGTTCTTTCTGCAATCTGACTTCACTCACTTCTAAATTTTCAGATCACTATTTTTTGTTTCACCCTGTTCAGCAGATCATAACCCATTCTAAAATAAATCATTTGGATAATGTTTATTTATTACACCATGGATGAAATTTGGTTTTTAACACAGTCTATAAAGTACATGAAATATAAAAAATATAAAATAAACCATTTGAGCTACTGGAAGCCCATGAAGCAGAGTCTCCCCCGCCCCCTGACCAGCTTATGGCATTTCAGTCCCTTTTCTCATAAGGAGCCCAGCTATGAGCAGAGGAGGGGATGGGGATTGAGCTGGAGACTTCAAAGGGGATGCTGGGAATTGGCAGGAAAACAGAAACTGCTCTGAGGTGGTGGGACCCGGAGAGGAGGATGGACTCAAGTCCCTGGGAAGCACACCCTGCATTTATCCCTTGCCTTTTATCTTTGGAACTCAGAGCACTTCTCTTATTACCGGGGAGTCATTGGCCCACTCTAGGACACATGGCAACATTCAGGCTTCCAGAGGCAGCCCAGACCTTAGAAATCACCCTCTGCACCACAGCCACCACCAAATATACTCACAATATGCAAAATGATAAAGCCCAAGGTCATGGGGGTTATGAAGCTGGATCCAGCTCTAGTGGTGATGATTTCCTGCTAAAGGACACTGGCTCCAAGGGAGTTTTGCTGCCCGGAAAGAAACCCAGGTAACCCAGTTTCCAATTCTTATGACCCTGTCCACACTTGGCTCCAGGAAAGAGCAATAGGCTGATCTGGGGGAGCGTGCAGGTCAAACTCATCTTCCAGGTTCTGCCACATTCAAGGGCAGGCCCCGAGGAATCTGGAGAACTGTACGCCATAGCCTGAAGAGAACACCCCTGGCCCATGCAGCTCAAGATGCCTTCCCCTACACAGCCTTTGACAGCTGTCACAGCCACGTGTAGAAGTGATCAAGCAAGGCCTATGTGGTCAACCTCTGCTACAGGCATCCAGGCCTCAGAGAAGCCCAGCCTACTTGAGTCTGCCCCCAGCTCCCATTCAGGGCCTCAGTTTCGGTCCTGCCCCCGACTGTCTGGGGCAGACGCAGGCACTATGCCATCTGGCCAGCTGGAGGGGGAAAGGGGTGGGGTCATGGCCAGCTGGGCTGCCCCAAGCAGAAGGAGGGGGGCTTGTTAAGATGCACAATTAGCCGCCCTGCCTTTGATCTGGGACAGGGACTGCCAGCATGTAAGTGGAGTCAGCTGCTGCTACAGGCTCTAACCAAGGCCCAGGAAGGGGCTGGGGAGGAGGCTTGGAGGGCAGGGGCAGTGTGAACTAGGAGGAGTTAGAGAAGCTTAAGCTCTGCCCATCCGAGTCAAAGAAGGAGGAAAAAGGAAAGGTCTGGTTTCCATCTCCTCTGTGCAAACAATCTGTGCTTGCTCGTGTGCCTGGGCAGAGCGAGAGAGTGATAGAGCAAGAATGAATTGTGTGCATGTGGGGACATTCAGGCATGACACTCAATGGCACTACACATTTGCAAAAACGTGGGTAGGTTTGTGTGTGTGTGCATGCACGCACGCACATGCCAATTTCATTTCTTGGAATAGACTACCATCCCACCAGCTCATTCTTGGGCACACTGGGAGATCACGCTGGCCTTGTAGGCTGGGAAGCAGGATAGTAGGAGGTTGGGTGCACTCTAAATCAGCTGGCTACATGGAGTCCTGGATGAGCTGCTCACTTACAAGCTGTGTGACTCATGAGTTATCCAACTTAGCTTCATTTGTAAAATAAGGATAATAATAGGCACTACCTCATGGGGACCGTTTGAAGACTCTTCAGTATGAATAGAGTGCTTTAGAACAATTCCCATCACTCAGCAAGTGCTTAGGATATGCAGGCTAATTTATTGGGTGTCATTAGAATAATAGGATCATAGTTAATCCTTGGATATGACTGTGCCTCAGTTTCCCCATCTGAGTGCCATCACACTCAGACCCCAAGCCTGGAGGTCTAGACATAAAACCATGACTCCCTGAGAGGATGAGTGTAAAAGATAGGTAGGAAAAGAGTCAGACTTGGAGATCAGAGGCTGGTCACTTATGTTCTAGTTTCCCTGGGTCTGGGAGCCTGGCTGACTATAGGGCCTCGTGCCCTCTCCATCCATTTTAAATCGGTCTAGGTCTTGGGGAGGGCAGTGCCCAAATTATGTGGGAGCTTCTAGGACCTGCTGTGAATCTACTACATTCCCCTCTGTCCAGCCTCTCACTGACCTCCCATCCCTGCCATCCCAGTGCCTGAGCCCAGTAACCCCTTCCTCACATCTTCTTCCTCTCCCCACCTACTGAGTGAGAGATGGACTTTCTGTATTCCTCACCTAATAGCACCCCACCCAGGCACCAACCTGTCTGTATCCTCACCAAAAAGCTGGGGATACTTGTGCTTTTATTCCTTAGGTCATTGATGCCCTTGGGTTGGGCAAAGCAGCCAATATTGGCTTGACACCCCCCTCCCCCATACACACAGCTTTTTTTCTGACCCTTTCTAGCCCCCTGGAGGGCCCTACTCCTGACCCCACCCTCCCTCCAGGCTGCAGCACCTCTCCTTGGATAAAGCCTGGTGTATTCCCAGGCTTGTACAACCCAGGTGCTCTACACCTTTCCCTCCCTCCTTTATCAGGTCCATCCTTCCAGTCCAGCCCATCTCAGGCAGTGTCAGAACATGAAGACAGTAGCAGCACTAAGGAAGCCAGGGGGGACCACCCACACCAAGCAGTCACTGAAATTAAAATTTGGCAGAATCCACTTTAAAAGAAATCCTTTGGCAGCCTGGGTCAGAAAAAGGGTCAGCTCCCTATTAGTCCACTTGGGGAAACCCAGACCACCTGACTCACAATGGACCATGAAAAGGAGACTAAGAGAAGGAGCCAGATCACCAGGGACTGGTTGCCACCACAATAGCATCACAGAATTCAAATTTAGCTGGTCCTAGAGGAGATAGCTCAAGATGGACCAGGAAATGAACCCAGAGGAGGGTGGATCCAGATGTGAAGTGGGACAGAGGCTAGAGGAGGCAGAATGGAGATAGGGTGGGGGAGTGGCAGTTTTCTTTCCGGAAGCTCAGATTCGTTTCCTCCGAAGAGGGAGAGGTAGAAATGAGGTGTTGCAAAGGTGGGAGCAGAAGCCACGGAGGTAGGGCGGTGTTTAGAGGCCAAGGGAAGGAGCCCAGCCCCCCTGGCGGAGCCCAGAAGCCAACGTCCCGCCCCCTCCTCGCGCTGGGCGCCGCCCCGCCCCGGCTAGCCCTGGCAAGTCTCCCCCCTCCAGCCCTAACCTCACCCCCCACCCCGTCCCCCCAGCTCACCTCCTGCTTATTAAACTGTAGGTGAACCCAGGAGCGCCTGGCGCCGCGCCAACCCAGCGCGGTTCCACCACTCCGAACTCGCCCCCAAATTTCAAAGACCCCAGTTTCTTCATCAGGCCACACAGGCCTGATCCGGAGACCAATCAGGACACCTGGGTTCACTCAGTCTAGAGGGAACTGGAGGACCAGAGGGGACACGGAGGCCGGGGAGAGGGCTGAAGAGCTTGCCCTGCCTCGCCTGGCCCAATGCCGCAGGGGTGAGAACCTCAGCGCCTGTGCGAGTTCCCAGTGGGCGGAAACCCACGCACCGGTTGCGGAACCCTCACCGCCACGACCCAGGGGTTTTGGGGAAACGCGGCTGCGGGGAGCGCGGGCACCTGGCAACCCGAGCGCAGGAGCGGGCGCGCCAAGGCGGTGAGCGCTGGCCCGGCCCGGCCGGGACCGGGAAGACGCAGAGGCCAGCCACTTAGTGTCAGCCCGCTCGGGCGGAGGGGCAGGGCGGGGCGCGCGGCCGGAGCTGGGCCAGCCTGCGGGCTGAGGGTCCCGGGCAGCCGCCCCTGGACCGCTGGAAGGGCTCGGGCCGGGGCGGGAGGGCGGGAGCGCGGGGCAGGGGGGCTCTTGGAGCGGCGCGGCTGGGGCCGGGAGCCGTCTGCCGCGGCCCGCGGGGATTAGTTCGCGGCTGCATGCCGCCACACGCGTCGGGCAGGGCTCCGCCGGGTAGAAACAGCGCCCCGGGCGCGCGGGGGAGGGAGGAGGGAGCGCGCGGGGGCGGGGAGGGCGGCACGGGGCTGGGCTGGGGAAGCCCGGAGGGCCGTTGATTTGGGGGCCCAGGGGCTGCAGGTGGGGGTCCTGGCGAAGTCAAGGTCCTGGCTTTCCAGTTCTTTCGGAAGTTGGAGTACTTAGGAGCCTGACTCCTCCAAGAGCCTCAGGCTCCAGGTACATGATTACTCCTCCTCCTCCACTATCAACTAGAATTGGCCAAATCCCAAGCAACTAGGGTCCCATCCAGCTGAGAGGAGGAGAGACAAGATACCCAGGTAGGCAAATCCAGGAATCAGGGCCCCCATCTTGCTGTGAAGACCTGATTCTGGCCTAAGATGCCAGTCCAGAGGTGGGAGTGATCAAAATTGAGTGATAAACCACCTGCTATCTCCAGCCCAAGCCACTCTAGGGATTGTCAGGGTGGGCCCTGGCTCACTAGAAGACAAGGACAGGGAGTGGGTTGCCGCTGCTCCGAGCTGTGCTGTGCGAGCTGTGTGGGGAACAGGGGTTGGCAGAGCTGTCAGGCCTGCTGGTCCGGAGCCACTGTGCACAAGT
Source organism: Aplodontia rufa (assembly GCA_004027875.1). Taxonomy (NCBI): domain Eukaryota; kingdom Metazoa; phylum Chordata; class Mammalia; order Rodentia; family Aplodontiidae; genus Aplodontia; species Aplodontia rufa. The sequence goes on from PVKS010017953.1 coordinate 4,681, forward strand.
AAGCACACACCCAGTGCTCTGATTCAGAGAGGGTTTTGGGGGCGGTGAGGATGACACAGAGGCTGGTGGTGTACCCCGCCAGCAGCCAGCAGTTTTTGGATAAGTACAGGCCATTGATTTACCTGCCCGGGCTTCCCCACCCGCACCATTTGGCAGAATGTCATCCTTCTTCATGCCACTGCTGGGTACCTTTTCATAGGCTCTCCATTCTAGGTGTGGTTTACTAAGTAGAGGGTAAATTGAGGCAGGTGACATGGCTATTTCCTGGGCTTGAGGTTTGCAGTGTCAGTAACAGGCTGGATAACCCAAGTGTCCAGTTCTCAGTCATGGAACCTGCCACCATCAGCCTGAGTCACATCTGTACCCTTTGAGTACCCCCCAAGACTTTTCCAAGACTAGAAAAGGGCAGGAAAGCAGTAAGCCTGGCGGACGAGAGGGGTCAAGGGCCTGCCAGCTTGAGAGTGGATGTGGATAGGTTCTGGGATGGAGGTGCTAGATGGGACAGGCAGGGTGCAGGGACAGAGGGACAGCTACCTCGGCTGAAGATGGGACTCTCATAGGGGATCTTGTTTCGAGTCTCCAGGCTAGAGCAGTTCCAGCGCTGGTCCCGGAACTGGTGTTGGCACTCATGGATGGCGATCTGGATACCCTGGATGGCTGAGGCAGCCACATCAGGGTGACGCACGCACACCTCCATCTGCCGCCGGCTTAGGCCGGGCAATGTCAGGCACACTGTGTTGGCGTTGAGCACGGGCTCTGGGGGAAGGTGGAGGCCCAGGATGTCGTTGGGTGCTGACCTGCAGGCATGTGGGGTGGAGTGGGGTGGGTAAGCATTTTGGGGAGAACCATGAGGACACTATTTAATAATATACACTCAGTCCCAAAGGTCACAATCACTCACTCTCTGCTCTAACTCCTGATTCTGAAGATTGGGCCCATCAGTACACTCCTAAACATTCTCCTTTGCTTGACCTCCTCGCCATCATCCTTTCCAACGTAACCCACCCAGCTGCACACCCACACAGGCAAACATGTGCATATGCACACACATCCGCTAAGCCTGTGCACACAGTATTTCATAAGTTCATCCCCAGGCACAGATGCCTGGATACATAGGGTTCCCCAGAAGCCTACTCCCAGAGCATGTTCCAGATGGTCACAATTACACAGACACACTTCTGCACACACTATGGTGGACGTACAGACCCAGGAACTCTTACACACATGCATACTTCATCAGACAATACACACACACAAAGACATTCACACACGTGTTTGCCTCAACATACCATGAACTCACATTCTTACACACATATACACACCAACTGCTGTACCAACCCAGCTTGCTGGGATCACTCTTTGATACACTCACAGTTTTTTCAGCTGCAGTTTCTTACTGACCCCACCTGGGATACTTTCTCCCAGCCCCTCAGCTCTTATTCTTGCCTGGTGTTGGGGAGGGCAGGGATTTGCACGGTGGAAGGAGGCAGTTTGAATTTACTGCTGAGGTGTGAGTAGGGGCACACTCCCCCAGAGTGACAGAGACTCCAGGCTGGCACTACTCCCCTGCACACACCTCTCCTAGCTGCCATCACTCTCCTGGCCACTGCCCATATTCTGTCACCAGTCCAACCCCTTCCTATGAGGGAGCTCACTGTCTTTGCTGGGGCACCCGCACTTGCCTGTGACCTTGTCCCTCCCTCATTCCAGGGTCCCTGCCCCAGCAAGAGCACCAGGGGCCCCTGCCCCGGGGGTCCCAGCTCTCCAGGAGGGCGGAGCATGAGGTGAGGGCTCACCTGGGCACGGCAGCAGCCAGCAGCAGTAGGAAGAACAGGAGCGCGCAGAGCGCTGGCCGCGGCTGGGGCCGGGGTTGGAGCCGCAGCCAGGGCCGAGGGTGGGCGCTGCCCATGGCTCGCGGGCCGGGCCCTGAAAGGCCGGGAGTGGGGGGCTCACCGCCCGTTGGGACTGGCAAGCCAGGGGCGGCGGCGCATGATCTGGGGTCGGGGCGGCTGCGACACGCGACACACAGCTCCGTCCGACTCGACTCGGGTCACGGCTCCGGGAGCAGACGGCGCCCGCCTCCCCAATCCATGGGGCAGCGCCCCCGGGCACCGCCCTCGGGGGTGGAGTGGGGAGCGGGCGAACCGGGCACCTCCTGGCACAGGGGTCCGGGGAATTTCCCGAGGCCCCCTTGCGACAACTCCTGGTGCCTCTCGAGAGTAAGGGGGGGGGGTCCCGGAGGTGCAGCGGGCTGGGGACTCGAGGCCGGGGAGCATCCAGCACAGCGCCGCGAGCCGGTGCTTCCGAGGTGTGCGAGGCGGGGGGTGGGGTGGCGGCGGCGCTGTGCCCGGCCCCACAGCCTGGAGAGTAAGTGACTGTCCCGGCTCAGGGAACTCTGCCGCCTCCCTTTCTGCCCCCCTCCCCTGTAGTGTCTAAGGGCTCTACCCCACGTGACGTCACGACAGGAGTGGTGTGGAGGCGTGTACGCGTCCTGAGGCCACTGCGTGGGTTCAAGATCGGGGTGTGGGAGAGGGCGTGCTGCAGGCAGAGGAAGGCGAGGTGTTGGGGTCTGTGCACCCTGAATAGGGAGTTGCATGGGCGCAGAGTGTGCTGGTTTGTGTGGGGAAGGTGTGTTACCCGGAGGTGTGTGCCTGGCCAAGACACAGCTGCTGGGGAGCGCCCCACCCCACCCCAGCACACACCTGCCGGACTAGAGGGGAGGGGCTCCCCCCTTGTCCTCCCCTACTTCAGTAGGGACTTCCCCCCAGCCTGCCGCAGGCTGGGGTCCTGTGGAGGGGTTTGGCAGTCTCTGGTTCTTTCTCTCCTTTGCTGTGTGATTTTAAACAGGTGTCTTCTGCTCCTGGAGACACCCTCTGCCCCTTTATGAACTGATTTTAAGGAGGCACCTCTCATCTGTTCAGTGGGCTAATGAGGGGCAGAAGTGCCAGAGGCCTCTAGTAAATGCTTGTTTGGAAGCCTAGCACCTTGCCCTGGCACTTGCTGGGAAAACAGATTAGAGAATCTTTTAATCCCAGAAGTGGTCTTTGAGGTCATTTTATTTCAAGAGAAAAAATATTAAGACTCAGAGATGGTTGTGACTTCCTTAAATCCACACAGCAAATTTCTGGAACAGCTGGAACTGAATTAAGTTCTCCTGACAGCTGTGGCCCTTGCACTGAGTGCTGCTTGCCTGTGCCTGCTGATGCTCAGAGTGTTACCCTGGACTTGTCCACATTTGGTCCTATGGGATCACTTTTTTCTCTCCCATATCTGGCTGAACACCAGGCCCCTCCTCATATGGTGCAAGTGTGTTTGGCCCAGGCAAGGGCCTGAAAACCAGAAAGCTGGGGGAAGAGGCTCTGGCTTCTGTTTCTGGTTCTAATATGGGCCCTGATATTTCCTACTCCTACTGTGGCCTCCACATCTTCCTCTGTAAATTGGGCACAAGCTACCCTTTCTATACATACAAACCACTTCCATCCAGTGCCCTGCTCTCTGCAGAGAGCCCCTCCTGGCTTAGGGACAGAACTGCTGGAGACTCTGGGCTCCGAGACAAAAGGGGCCCATTCCTGGAATTGCCCATCCTTGGGGAATTGGAGGGGAGAGGAGGGGCACTTTTGTCCCCACACTGTCAGGTGGTGGGGGTGGCCTGAGCAACAGCAGGCTGACAGCATCTACTCCCTCCTTTCCCCCATCTCTGCCGACAGCCACTGCAGCTGTCAGGAATTAAGGGCTTGAGGCTGCTGGGGGTGGGGGTGGGGCAATGGGGGAGCAGTCTGGCTGGACAGCAGGAAAACAGCCGGGGGCAGGAAGCAGACTGCGTCAGCCAGAGCCTTGTTTGACCCTAGCCACCCCCTGCCCTCCCCACTCTCCCCCACCATGCTACAGGGATAGGGACAGGGACAGCGACAGCTTGGGACTACAGTTTGGGAAGGAGGTAGGGACAGGGTAAGACAATGCTCAGCAAAAGAAGGAACCAGGAGCCCAGGTGGGAGAGGGCATCTGCAGGTGGAAGGGACAAAGGCTGTTATGGAAACTGAGGCCCAGAAAGGATTTGGAACAAGCCTAACACAACACAGGCAACAAGGCCACCCTGAGGCTGCAGGCCTCCTTGCTCCCTCTCCAGTGCTCACATTAGTGTTTCCCAGGCTGACACTTCCTATGTATCCTCTGGGATAGGCCACCACGGGAAGTACTGATTCCAAGTCCCATGTAACTGAACCAGTCTCCCCAGGCCCAAGATCTGCTGGTTTGCCCTTTAACCATATTTCAAGTGTTTTGGTGGGGCCACCTTTGAGAAATGCTGCTGACCTGGTTGAGCAGCTGCTTTCCCCATCTTCAGCCTCCCTGCTTCACCTCCACTGTTCATGAGACACAGAGGTGCAAAGGAGAAAGACACTATTTCTTTGAAAACCCCAGGAGGCAAATACTGATTCTCAAAACTTGTGCCCCTGGCATGGCTCAGGACTGATGTCATGAGGGTCTAGAAGTGCCCAAATCTGGGGTACCCCTTCCCCATCCAAGGAGAGAGGTTTTGTTGTCTGTAAGCACATGGCCTTGGCATGTATGTAGATGAGACCCATAGAGTGTGTGCAGCTGGGGCCCCAGCCCCATATGACCCACGCCATGGCCAAGCCCCTATCAGAGCCCCCAGTCCCCACCCTGGCCCTGCCCTGGGCCCTGGCCCACAGCCCAGCCCCAGCCCCCGCAGCCGCTGCCTGAGACCACAATTACAGGGCCACTGGGATTTGGGGGGGGACGGAAGATCAAAGGCAGCTTGGAGAATGGTTCCAGCTGTGGCTGTGCTGGAGGAGGTTGAGGGAAGGAGGGCTGGGGGACACACCAGTGTAAGAACAGGTGGGACCCTCAGCCCCAGCCTGACCTAGTCCAGTCCTGACTCAGTCCCCTTGCTCAGCTGGAGAAATCTGTCTTAGTGAAGAGAGAGAGGGAGCACCAGATCAATAAGGGTCTCTTTCTCCTGTTGCACAAACCTCAGCAAGGTAAGGGAGTGAGCTTGCTTCTTCCCTATACCAAACTCCTAATCTGTTTGGCCACCGAAGGGAAAGGGAGAAGTTTTCTGAGTCCTCGGCCTCAGGCTGATCCTAGGCCTTCTATGCAGCTTCCTTACCCATCTGCCTGGTGTGGTCTTGCGAACATCTGGGGTGCCTCTGTGCTCTTTCCCCATCTCCCCAGGACCACATGTCACCCCACCACTCAGCCAGCAGGGGACCTTGACTGTGCCTGGGATTGAGCAGCTGGGTGAGCAAATGTGGAGAGTCCAGCAGCCACTTCCAAGCTCTGCTTCTGACCCTCTTCCCAGGCAGCAGTGCAAGAACACAGAGCCTCTCTGGTCCTAAAGAGGATTAGGCTAATGGTCCCATGGGGGCCTTCAGAGCCATCACTGTTACTGGCCACTAAAGCAGTTTCCAGACCCCTGCCAGGTTGGCCACAGAAGATGGACATGTAAAGGTTCCAGTGTACACTCATAGTGTGATGAGAAGCCAACAGACACTCCTATTTTGTGATGGAAAGACTGAGGCTCAGACAGGTTAACTGACCAACCAAGGTCAAGCTTGTGAAGTAGGCTTTTTCACTATGTCATACTGCTTCCTCGGAATTCCTTTCAATCTGCTTGAGGTGGTACTGGCTTATGCCACTGCCCCAGTTTCCTTCTCTGACATCATGAAGGAAGATACACAGCACAGCCATCCCATCTCACCACCAGATCCAGGCAGCAGTAGACAGCAGGTCTGTCTGCTCAGTTCCCCAGATGTCCTGCTCCTTCTATTGCGCCTTGTTAATAGGGAAGCCGGGCTCTGCACGCCCTCTGGTGTTCTCCTGGAGAAATGCAAGAGATTAAAAAGTGCGGCGCAATGCTCTGAAGACAGGGCAGTGAATTATAAACCCTGCCACTCAGGGAGCCACCTCATTTCTCCTCCCTGTGGCCCAAAATGCCAGTTCCACTTTTCCCCTGGGAAAGTTAACAGTTGACAGCCTGATTTGGTGTAGAGGTTATGAGATTCTGAGATTAAATTCTCCATGACCCTTTGCTGAAGCCCAAGCGTTTGATTTGAGGAAGCTGACAGGAAAGTATACCAGATGCCCCTTCCTTCCCACCACAGCCTGCTGCCCCTCCACCCAGACTGAACTGAAGGCCTGAGCAGGACTAAGTCACAGAGCGAGTGCAGAGCCACTGCGGGGGAATGATGGGTGTACTGGAAGCCATGGCTGAGGTTTGTCACATCCGGGGTGAGGACCACTTCCTTCTGTATCACTTGAACTCTGCTCTTCTCTCGGTGGTCGTGGAGGGGTTCCAATTCAGGTCATGGTAACACATTGGTATTGATTCAGAGACAGGCAAATAACCAGTTTGACTAGTCAGGGTCTTCCTTGGGACCTCTCCTGGGGGTAACTGGGAAGGCTGCTCTTTTTTGGATCACTAGCTGTAAGAATGTAAGTACAGCAGCGTGCGGGGGTGCACACCTGTAATTCCAGAGACTTGGGAGGCTGAGGCAGGAGGATCCTAAATTCAAGGCCTGCCTTAGCAACTTAACGAGCCCCTAAGCAACTTAGCAAGACTCTGTCTCAAAATAAAAAAATAAAAAGGGCTGGGGATGTGGCTCAGTGGTTAAGCACCTCTGGGTTCAATACCCAGTACAAAAAAAGAAAAAAAAAAAAGAAATGTAGGTACACCGCTGTGGTATAGAGAAAGCGTGCAGGAGAGGATGAGGGCACTATGCAAAGAGAAGCAGAGGTAAGCAGAAACAATAGGTGTTGGAGGAAATGGACTAAGAAATGAAAGGAGAGAGAAACCTATGACACCATTTGGGCCCCTGGTCCAGCAGTGCTTGAACTCAGACTTAATGGATGAATTTTCTATTCCTTAATTCCCTTTAGCCTGATTTAAGTGTTAGGTATCCTCATTTGCAATCATGGCCTATCCACACATTTTTTTTAAGAGAGAGGGGGAGAAAGAGAGAGAGAGAATCAATTTTATTTCGTTTTCCATGTGGCTCTTGTTCCTCTGACACTTCATTGTGTACATGGTGCTGGGGTTTTAACTCTCATCCTCATACATGCCAGGCAAGCACTGTAATCACCAAGCCACTACTCCAGTCCCCGCATAGACTTTTCTTCACTCTGTCTCTCTCTCCCTCTCTCATAGTGCTGGGGGATTGGACCCAGGTCTCTTGCATTCTAGGCTAGGCAAGGGCTCCACCACCACACCCAGCCCCAGGACTTGCCTGGCTAATATCTGCAAAGCACTTGTTCTCTATGCCCGCTCTCACAGTAGCTACCATTTATTAAAAGTAAGTTTGACATAAATTATTACGCATCAAATACTGTGCTAAGTGCTTTCCATATCTAAAGGAAAAAAGTGTCCCCCCAGGCAACAATTCTGAGATTGTGTGATAGATTACGATGGGTGCAAATTCTTTGCCACTCCTCCCATTAAAAGAGAATCTATTTGCCCTCCCTTTCAGTTTTGGCTGGTTCTACGACCTGCTTTGATCAATATAGAATGACAGTGATTTTGAACCTTAAGAAGACACATTTTCTGCTGCTAGTTTGGCAACCTCTCTTTAGAAAGCCAGGCTTATCATAGATATGTAGTGGGAGGGTAGAGTAGGTGGCGGAGGGGAGAGGGAGGGAGAATAAGGAGGGATCTAGAAGGTAATTCTGGTTTAAATGTATATGCCTATCATATTGTTACTTTAAATGCATTTATGATTGTACAATAACTCAATTCCTTAATAAAATATATTTTTTAAAAAAGAAAGCCAGCCTTATATAAGAAATGTCTGTAACCCTAAGGTCACCATTCTGTGAGGAAGCCCAAGCCAGTCACATCAACAGAACATATCCAGCTGGGCTCAGTGGCACACTCCTGTAATCCCAGCAGCTGGGAAGGCTGAGGCAGGAGGATCACAAGTTCAAAGCCAGCCTCAGCAACTTAGTGAGGACTAACTTAGCAAGACCCTGTGTTAGAGTAAAAAATAAAAAGTGGTAGGAATATGGTTCAGTGGTTAAGTATCCCTGGGTTCACTGCCCCGTACAAAAAAAGGAAGGAAGGAAGGAAAAAGAAAAGAAAGAATGTGTCCACTAGAGAAGCTCTGAGGCCCTAGATATAAGAGTGAAGCCTCCTAGGCAGTCCAGCCCAGCCCAGCCCCCAGCCGACTGCAGCCTTGTGAATTGAACCAGCCAGCTGAGTTCTGACCAATGTCTGACCTAAAGAAGAATCCTGAGAAGTAATTACTTTGGGATTGTTCATTATGCAGCAAGGGGAATAGGGTGATATCCCCATTGTATAAAGGCAAAGAAACTGAGGCCAACTTGGTCTCTGTTGTAAACTAAACAGCACCAGCTTCAAACTCAGAGCTCTTGAATCCAAAGCTCATGCTTTGTTCTACAGACCTTGTTGGGGAAGCCATTCCCCACAGCATTGTTTGGACTGGGGGGATGTAGGGACTTCAAATCCCCAAGTTGGGCTATGCCCCACGCCCCCATTCTTTCAGGAAGATGGAGGCACAAGCTTCAGCTCTGGAGAGCCCAGAACTGTCTGTGTCCCTTCACCCTCAACTTCCAGAGGAGCCAGAAGGAAGGCCATGTGGCTGGGTACCAAAACCTCTTCTCCCCTCCAAGCCTGACAGGGATGTGTGGGCAGTGTTTTCAATGCTAATAGGAGTTGGTGTTGCTAATCACCTAGTTTCATCATAGTCTACAGTTTATAAAGAGCTTTAATCCCACAGATTTGACTGGCCCTAAAGTCTACCTTTGAATTCCCCAGGAGCCACAGAAATAAACACAATGCCCTAAAAATTAAGGCAACGACTGGCCCAAGAGCTGAGCACACCAGAAGCTTTTTGTCCCTTTTTCCTGAATCTTCTCATTGTCCCTTTAAAGAGGAATCACTAGTTCTTCCTCAAATCCAGGCTCTCAATGTGAGACCAAAAATGGTCAAAAAGTGCCAAGGTACCAGGTTTCCAGGAGAGTCCAATCCAGTGACAGGGAAGACAGGTATCTAGGGTGACCTCTGAGATGCTAGTTCCATCAAAACCACCACTCTTCTAGCCGGAAGGAGACCAGTCCTCCTCCCAAACTGTGTGTTCAGTCCCACTGGTTTAAATATCTTTATTGATGCTAAACTCACCCACCCATCCCATGGCCAGCTGTTCTGAGGAGCCCCGCCTGGATTCCACCTGAAGGGCTTGTGAAGTCTTCTGAAGCAGAGCGACTCCCGGATCGGGATGGTCGGTCCAGTGCCCTAAACCTTTGTGGGCTAAAGCATACCCAAGCCCCAGGCTCACAGTTTCCAGAAGCCAGGGTTATGGACTCTCGCAGCAGGGGCCAGGCAGCGCTCCCTACTGGAGCCCAGAGGTCCCGCAGGTGCCCAGAGGCTGCTCTGTGCAGTTGGTGAGCTGGGCGGCGGGTCACAGGCAAAGGCTAAGTTCCTTGCGCACGCGGCAGCGATGACACTGCACCACGCAGCACCAGTGGAAGCGACACAGACAGTTCTCCTCCAGCTGCACACTCTCCTGGCGGTGCCCACGGCCGCAGCACAACAGATCGCAGCCGCTGAGGTCCGGGGCACTGCTGTTGCAGGCACGGCCGCGAGTGCCTGGCGAGCCGGTGCGCCGGTTGGGGGCACAGAAGTCGGGTGAATCCGCGGCGTACAGGAGGTCGGCGCGGCCGGGCGGCTTGAGCGTGCGAACCGCGGGCAGTAGGGCTTTGCCGTCGTTGGTGCCCATGACGCGTGAGGCGCCGTGGAAGCGCTCCAGCAGCCGAGCGCCCACCTCGCGGAACGGGGGCAGCTTCTGCCAGCAGGTGCGCAGCGCGCACGAGCCCGACAGCCCGTGGCACTTGCACTCGGTGCGCGTGTGGCTCCGCACGGCCTGAGGGGAGCAGAGGAGCGGGAGGGATGGGGACAAATGAGGGGTACGGGGAAGGGAAAGACCCATAGGACGGAAAGAAAATAAGATTGGGAGTAGGGTGTGAAACGAAGGGAAGAAAAAACATTAAACAGGGAGAGTGCGAAATGGGGAGAGAAAGCAAGGAAGCCACAGTTCAGAGAGGAGAGGGAGGAAGAATGGCAAGGATGGAGAAGTAAGAGAGTAAGAGAAGGGGGCAGTGGGGAGACAGTAAGTAGACATTCCAGCGTCCAAAGCCAGGGAGAAAGCAGAATGGACGGCAGGGGTGAGATTCTCCCTGGGAATGGGGAGAGGTGGCAGCTGTGCAGCCTAGCCCTCCTGCCAACCTGGCCTCTTCATTCCAGCTTCTCAGGGCCCCAGGCGGGGCTGAGCAGACACAGAGCCAGCCGCCTGGGCGTCTGTCCCCACCACCCCTCCCCAACCCTCTCGACAGGTATGTGGGCCTGCCTGGACATTCCTTTCCTGGCCCCCTCCTCCCTCCCTGCCCAATGCCTCAGGCTGGAACCCTACGGGACACAGAATGTGTGTGGGTTTCCCTAGAGCACTGGAGGACTGGGGCATAGGGTGCAGTAGGGCCCCCCACGAATGCACTACTGAGAGTAGAACCAAGGAGCAAAAGAGTCCTGCCTCTTCTTTGCTATTTGTGTTTGAGGCTGGGGTATAAGATTCTGGATCCCAGATGTACCAGTCAGATGACCCATGAAATCAACACTGATGCTCAGGGGTCAGGGGCCAACTTGACCCACATGAATGTGACCTCCTGCCCTGCACCGCCATATACACACTCCCTAACTCTCACCCTCTTACCTGCCCTACTTCTAGAACATTATGACCCAGACAGGGTTCTTGTCCCTAAACAATAGTCCCGGGGCACTCTTTGCAGCACAGGGGACAAGTGGAGCAGGGGCAGGGAGGGGGTATCCAAGGCTCTGGGCCTGAGACCTGATCTGGGGTTACTGGGTAACAAATCGGAATGCTACCCAATAGTCACAGCTTTCCAGTCCTACACCTGACTCTCCTACCTCCTCCAGGATGTCCCTCACACCTTTCCAAACCTATTGCCCCTCCAGCCTGTTGTGGCCCCTTTCTAGGCCTTGCTCATTTCCCTTGGCTTCCCTACCTTTCTCCCAGCTTCTATTTTTTCTTCCATCCTTAGCCTTTGTCTCCTTCTCTTGCCCCTGCCCTGGCATTCAGATCTCCACCACCCCAAGCTTTGCCTCACCTGCCTTGGGTCCCTAAAGGCCCTTAGTGCTATTCACTGAGAATCCCCTCCCCACTCCGCCAGCATCAGGCCCTCCCAGCCACTTCTGGGCTGGGCACCCTGCCTCCCTTACCTTGCACATGCATCCATGTCCCCTCCCAATCTTCCCAAGTGCCCCCTCTGACCTGTTCACTCTCACTAACATACTCCTGCAACTACACACCCTCACTCACGCTCACACTTGCACAAATATGCTGCCACACACACTGCACTCACACCAGCACAACCCATTTCCACACTCACCCACATGCATGCTTCCCACCCATACGCACCAGCCGGCCCGCCTCGTTGTTGTGTAGTTGCACCAAAGCTCGGATGTCCCCGCGTCCCCGCTTGTGCCGGGCATCCATAAAGAGCCTTGACTTCTCATCCCCGAAGTCCACGTCATCGCCGCAGCCTCCCCACTCCCAGGCAGCGCTGGCATCTGGAGAACCTGCGGGTCCAGGGGGCCCTGTGGTGCCAGGCAGGCTTGAGGGGCGCGGCAGGGTCCGTCCGTGGGGTGCCTGGCAGCCACACTGCAGCAGCTCTCCCATAGAACAGGCCTGTGTGACAGCGTGGCTGGCGCCGGCTGCCGTAATTGCAAACACAAAGGCAGTCTCCCTAATGTCTGTGGGTGCAAGAACAGGCAGTCAGTGAGCAGAACCTTAGCTGGGGCCCGGGGCCTAGGTCCTGGGGCACTGGCATGCAGCAGGTAGTGGCCTGGGTAAAAGGGTCTATGCTGGTGTGGAGAGGCAAGGTAGTATGGGGTACCCAAAGATGGATGGGTAGGTGAGGCCTCCCCAAAACTGCTCCCCTCTCCTGACTCCCCAGAGGGGAAGAAGCAGATCCCCTCTTGGCCAGGTTGTCTCCCCACACTGACCCTGCTGCAGGATGCGTCCAAAGGCTTTGCTGTGGCTTGAACAGTTCCAGCGTCGGAAGCGGAACTGGAACTGGCACTCTCGCACCCCAAGTCGGGCGCCTCGGGCTAGCTCTGCCACCACTTCTGGCTCAGCCTGGCACAACTCAGCCTGCCGCCCTGCCAGTCGCCGTGCCTTCCTGCAGATGCTGGTAGGGTCCATGACCAAGGGGCTGCCCACGGCCCTGGGGATCACAGAACAGCAGGTCAGGGGTGTAACTCACAAAAGAGCAGGTCTGGAAGATAGGGAGACCAACCCCACTCAGCCCACAGCCAGGAGCTGTGAAGTGCCTCCCTATCCTGCCGCCAGCTGAAAAGATTGTCTTATGTGGTTTTCCTACCATGCCATGTCTTAACAAGGTTCCAGAATGCAAATTGCTAAAGAGCAAGAATGCAGTCTCATCTTTCTGTGCACATTTTCATGAACAAATTCTTATAGGAACTTGATTCAAAGTGAAGGCAATTGGTACCAGTTGGCTAAGATTAAAATTCGATAGGCATAGCTCAAAGGGGAGACAAGGAAGAAATTAGCAAAAGAAAGATCAAGAAGGCTATAAAAAATTATAAAGAAACATCAGGGGCTGAAGCAGTGGCTCAGCGTTGGAGCACTTGCCTGGCATGTACAAGGACCCAGGTTCGAACCCCAGCACCATGTACACAACGAAGTGTTAGAGCAATTAAAGCCACATGAAGCCACATGAAAAAGTATATAACATTGATTCCCTCTCTCTCTCTTTATCTCTCTCACTGTCCCTCTCTCTTTAAAAAGAAATAAGGGGAGGGTGGGGATGTAGCTCAGAGACAGAGCACTCCTGAGTTATCTCCAGTATCAAAAGGTGGGGAGGAGGAGCACTAAGAAAGTAAGCAGTATCAGGGAGGGATCTGGTCTTAGTGGACCACAAGCTGGATATGTTGGACAGACCTAATGAAAGAGAGGGGTCATCCCAGGGACATAGAGAAACATGAGAAGTTAGAATGACTAAGGAATGGAACCTCTGAGGGAAGTCACATCCTCTGTCTAACCCAGGTATCTCCTTTGTAAAATGGGAGAGTTAGATTCAGAGCTCTAACATGTGCCCTCCCCTGAACCCCATATCCTGTTTCCTTGAACTGAAGAGCAGGAGGAAGAACTATGGACTGAGTCTCTGCAGCATTGGTACAAAATAGGTGACACTGACTCTTCTCTGGCCCCAGGGTCCGTGTCTTCCCCAGAGTAGGACGGCAGCAAGCCAAGGCCTGTGCCCCGGGGTAACATCCAGCTGGGCAATTGGGGGACATGTTTGGCTTGGTGGTAAAGACCTCATGGGAAGTTCCACACACTTTCAGAAATCCCTCCACCTTTGTCTTCATTCCACCTGAGAAGAGAGATGACATTTAGTTTCCATAGGTTGTCAGCCAGGAATTCACACCTGGGGGAACCACTGTCATCAAATGGCTCCTATTTGAACATTTAACTGGGATCCCTGTCTTGAAGGAATATATGGACAGAGCCCTTGGAAGGGTAATTTGAGACCATCCCAAAACCCTCAGCAGAGGGCAGAGAAAGACTGGTTGGGGAGAGGAGTCACTAGAGAGAAAATGTAGAGGAAAATCATGGCAGATGGATGTGAAAGGTCAAGGTGACCTACTTTTCAGTTTAAGTACATATCTGCCCCACTGTCCCCATTTGCTCCACAAGTACAGGCTGCCCAGGCATGTTCTGAGATGTAATGGTCTTAAATAGCAGCAGGAGGAATTCGATCTTAAGGTACAACTCTCAACACAGAGGGTGAGGTGTTTTCAGGAAGCTGTGGAAAGTCAGTACTTCCAGAGCGAATCAATCTCTCTCTCTCATATAGGATCTCAGGTTGCTGTCATTGTTCCTATCCACATAGTTCAGGAACTAAGCATCTCTTCTCAGTGGAGAGAATTATACACCAGACCACTCTTCCATTGAGTTTAGGACCTGCCCAACACCAGCCCCACCCCTTTTCCAGTCCTGGAGAGGGACAGATGGAGCAAAAGGGAGTGGGCCAAACCTAGGTCATTCCCAGTGGCCCAGCGATCTTGGAGAATTGATCAATTGATCAGGCTCTATCTATCCACCCATCTATCAGTTTATCTATCCCTCCTCCACCCACCTATCTCACCTCATGGTGAAAAGGTTTTGAGCAGCTTCCAGTATTTTAATGACACAGGATCTGCAGATAAGACTACAAACTCTTGCCAGGTATGGTGGCGCATGCCTGTGATCCCAGCGATTGGAGAAACTGAGGCAGGTGGACTGCAAGTTCAAAGTCAGCCTCAGCAACTTAGGCCCTAAGTGACTTAGCGAGACTCTGTCTCAAAAAATAAATAAATAAATAAAAAGGGTTGGGAATACCGGTCAGCAGTTAAGCACCCCTTCAGAATTATGACTGTTATATTTTCCTTTCCCTGGCAGATTTTTAGATGCCAAATTCATATCCCCCCCAATGCTAACCATGAAAATTTGCATATTATGAATTGTGTTACGTATGACTAATGTATGTAGTACATAATACGATAATGAACACCACTCAATATATGTTTCTGAATAAATGAATGAGCCATCAAGGGGAAAGTCCTCCCTTGAGCCCAGGCCCATGTCCATGTGTTATTATGTGTCTCCTGATTCACTTCCTAAAATATTTTTTTTCCTCCTGCCTGTGTGGGTCTCTGCAAACTCATCTTCCCATGCCCACAGCCCCTGCTGCTAAGTTCCCCAGCACCCCTCCACCCCTGCCCTTTGCTAACTCCCTTTCCCAAGGTTGACTGGCCTAATCTTCCCAAGGTCACTCTGCCCCATCCCTCCCCTTTCCCTCCTCCTCCTCTAGGAAGGCAGGAAGGAGTGGGAACAAGCAAGAGAGAAAGACAAAAACCTCTTGACCTTGTCTGCTTCCCAGGGACTAGAGATAGGAGAGGATTCATGGGGATTATGCCAGGCAGGACCCTTCAGGAGATGGGGCTGGCCCTTCACAGGGCCAGTTCCTGGTCAGGGTTGGCTGGCTTCCTGGGAACTAGATTTGTTTACGAGCCGATCTGGAGGTGGGATGGGCAGTGGCAGCAGCTGGAATCCCAAGGGATCAACTTCCTCCCTGCCTTCCTGTCCTTGCTCCCATCCTGAATACACAGAAAATGAATCTCTGGTAGAGGCACCGCAGGGGCAAACTGGGCAAAACAGTCCTCCGAGCTTCTGAACCCAGGTTTCTGCCAGCTCTGTGTGAACTGAGCCACTCTGAAGAAATCAGTCCCCACTCTGGGCTTGAGAATGCATTAGCAGGAGACCTTCAAATTCCCACCGGCAACCTCAACATTGACTCCACATTCTGAACTAACTGTCTTTCCCCCAGCATCCTCTCTCCCTTTACCTTTCTTCCTTCCTTTCTGCCTCCTTACGGAGTGAATTCTGCATTTGGGGCCTCTGGGTCAGCATTGACCTGGGATCAGTCCAGAGAAGATATGTCTGTTTGGGGGGAATTTGCATGTCTTAGAGTCTGGAGTATAGTGGTGGTAGGGATATATAATATATAGGATCTGCAGTTCTAATCAAACTGCTATTCCTGGGCGTACTAATTCAGTATGCAGACAAGAAGGGTCAAGTCTAGAGCTGGCCATTCTAAGTGGCGTGGCCTGTGCTGAGATCTCTCGCCCATGACTGTGGATCAAGGCCCACTGAGATGGCATCAGAGCTCAGCCAGTTCCTACGGTAGCATCTTAAGTTCCAGAAGCCTGGGTTTCGAGCCCAACCTGCCTTTTCATCTTTGGATTCAGAGGGTCAAAGAAAATGCCAAAGACCATCTAGTCCATCCCCATCTACTTCACTCCTGTTACACAGATGAGCAAAATATATATATATTGCTCATCTATCTATCTATCTATATATATATAGCTATCTATTGCTACATATATATAGCTATCTATTGCTATATATATAGCTATCTATTGCTATATATATATAGCTATCTATTGCTATATATATATATATATAGCTATCTATTGCTATATATATATATATTGCTCAATATATATATATATAGAGAGAGAGAGAGAAGGAGCAAGGAAGAGACAGAAAGAATCAATTTTATTTATTTTTTCATCTGGCTGATGTTTCTCTGACATTTAGTTGTGTATGTGGTGCTGGGGTTCAAACCTGGGTCCTCATGCACTCCAGATGAGCAATATAAGAAGAAAGATGATGGACCCTGGCCTCTCATTAGAGGGATCCTCATTGCAAGAAAAGTTAGGGGATTTAAAAATCTAAAGAGGGTTGGAGGGAAATGACTGCTTGAAGTATGGGAAGACCTCTCAGGTGGCCTCTTGACAGCTTCCTCCATACAGCCCCTTCCTCCTAGCAGTGTTCTGAATCCATCCAGACCATACCACTTAATTTCTGGACTCAGAGCCAATCCCCTCTATACTCCTAAGTCAACAAAATCTTTGCCAGCATCTCTCCACACTCAACTCAGAACCCTTGGACCCCAAGGAGCCCCCATTGAGCCCCACTCACTGCCTTCCCCTCTGCATCACCCCAGGTGCTGCTCATCTGGGGGTGCTTACTGGCCTCCAAGCAGGTTTGCTTGTCTTATCTCCTCTTTTATGAATACAAAACTGATAAAAAAAAAAAAAACAAACAAAACTCTCACAAAGGGCATGATGTCTGCAGCAGGGCCCACTCAGGGCTTTTGGAATCCATCAGAGTGGGCTCTGCCATTTGCTTGTTCTGTGAGGTTGAGTGAGTCCCCAGCATGTGAGGCTAGCATTTATTATATGTTGAATTGATGAGAAGACTTAACCTCTGGGTCTGTTTCCTCAGCTGGAAAATGAAAATAATAATACCTGCCTCTTTCCCCGGTTACCTGTGCAAAACAGCTGTCCGGAGGGTGGGTTTGGACAAGTACTTCTGGTCTTCCCACGCACTCTATCCAGTTCTTAGGCCTGCACCGTGCAGGTGGCTTGTGTGAATTCCCAAGATCACCCTTTTCTCCACCTCCCTGTCTCATTTCTCAGCCTGGATCTGGATGCCCTCCTTCATCCAGCCCAGCTCAGGTACATGTAGCACCCTCCAGTACCCCTCTCCTTTCCCAGTAGGCACTCCTGATGGCTCATTGAGGCCAAAGGGATCACAGTCTACAAGGGTGCAGAGCCTCCTGAAGGGTCTTACAGCAGACTTCCATTTTCCTGCCCCACCCCCAAGGTCCCTAGACTGACCCCACCTCCCAGGAGCCAGCAGAGGGAGCCCTGAGCCCTGGGGCTGTGGGTGGGGGCTGTACGGGGGTGGAGGAGGTGGGTGGTAGAGAAGGGGCAGAAAAATGTTGCCTGACGGCTGCTGAGGCTGCCGGGCCTGTGCCCGCCCGCCTGTCCTGTCCTGCTCTGTCTAACTCGGTAATTACTGTTCCCCCTCCCCCAGTCCCTGCCCCCACCCCAACCACCACATCAAAGCCAGTGATGCCCCAGCTCCATTAACCCCTGCTTCCCCACTGCCCACCAGCAGCCCCCATTCTTCCCCTCCTTCACCCCGACTCAATTTGGTTCCCTCTGTCTGTCCTCACACTTCTGTCCTCATCTCTCCTGGGAGATGCCAGGTCTTTGCGTTCCCTGACAAACCTACCATATGAAAGGGTTTCCTACTGGTCACAGCTCTGGGAGGCTAAGCCATGGACAGACCTGCTCTTCCCTGGATCCACCTTCTGCTCTTCCTGATGGGGTGGAGAGCACCCATCTGCGGGTGAGATGGGGAGCACAGAGGCCTGTGGAAGGTCCTCTGGCCTTTTCCTGATCCCCACTGGCCACTGCACACAAGAATGAGTTGCTGAGATAGGAAGGGAGGAGAAGGGGAAATGTTGGAACTGAGATAAAACAAGGTACATTCCAAGCATTTATAAGTATGTCACTCACTGTATATACTATAGTCATGTACATAAAAACTGCTCTTCATAGGTATAAGAACTATGTCATTGTACTTGGGCATTTTAGGAAAAATATAGGAACCTGAAGACAGGCAAGGGATGGGAGGATGGGAGGAGGGAGGTAGAGGGGTGCAGGGTGGGGAGATGCTGAACAAATTGTATTGCTGTGTTGTGTGCATCTATGAATATTGACAACAAATCCCATCATTATGTACAACTATAATACACCGATTTTAAAAATTAAAAAAAAAAAAAGAATGAGTTGCTGAACAGGAGGTGAACTCAGCCCCAGTTCTCAGCTCCCAGGATTCTGGGGCACTGAGCAAGTCACCTCCTGTCCCAGGACCTTCTGCCCTCACCATGTGAGGATATTGGACCAGGTAATCTCTGAGTCCTTTCTAGATTGAATTCTAGATTAAACAGAGGACTCAGAGCTGGTGGAACCAGCCAAAGAAGCCTCTTGGTGACATTTTCTCCTTCAACTCCTCAAGTGATTCCCACCTGGAGCATGGAGGAGGTCCCAGGCTAGGTAGGGGGTGCTCTCACCCATCTGCAGAGGACAGGCCTCTGGTTCCATCCCTAGTGCCTCTAGCTCTGCTGGCCCCCAGCCTGGCTGCCAGCCCTGCCCAGCCCTGCCCCATCTCTTCCACAGCTGCACTTCCCCATCAAAGTGTTCACTCTGGAATCCCCCTCACTAGGCCCTGGTGATCAGGCCTCCCACTGACCTCCCCCCTCAACCAACTCCTCTCTTCTGATGAGAACTGGGCAGGAGGGGGCAGCACCCCCCAGGAAATGTCACAGTGCCAGGACTCTGGTGGGCCCAGGGCATGCTCTGGCCTGGATCAAGCCAGCCTCCTTTTGCCCCTGCCCTTTTCTGCTCACAGCCTCATTGTCTCCCTTGGGGAAGCTGCCAAGGCGGGAGGCCTGGAGCAGGGAATGGATGGCCACCCTACCCCCACCCCACCCCACCCTGGAGCTTGGCAGGGGCCAGCAACAGTACTTCCCATGAAGGATCAGGGGCCCCAGGTTAACAGAATTGGAAAGGGTGGCTAGGTCCAGCCTGGGGTGGGGGATGACAGAAAACCTGGGTATCAGAAAGAAGGCAGGGTCCTTTCCCTGCCTCCCCATGGGGCCAGCAGTGAGGTTATCCTAGGCTTCTGGTGCCTGTTTCCTTTGCATAAGTGAAGTGGGGGTGGTGAAAGCAAGATGGGATGTGGGGAGGGAGAGAGACTGGGTGTTGTTATTCCTAGTGGAACAAGAGTAGAGTTAGTTACTTTCATAAAATATAAAAGAGAAAGAGGAAAAGAGGAAGGGAGAAGGGAGATTGATTTGGCTCTTCTATAAGAGTGAGCGATTTTCTACATTCACTGGTTGAAGGTATAAATAAAGATGGGTCAGACATTGTGAAGAACTTCCTGGGGGAGAAGGGGACAGGATCAGGGTAGGAGGGGGAGCTAGTGCCTGGCATGTCAGAGCCTCTCCTCTCTATCCCATTCTCAGGATGAGAACTACTAGTATTTAGAGCATAGGGTGAATGGCCTGGAGGCAGTGGGCTGGGCAAGATGACCTCAAGAAAGCCTGGACAATGTCCTGGAATCTGGGATTCTGAGATTCCCAAAGATAATGGTTACAAGATGAGCTCTGGCCTAACCAGCATCCTGAAAAGTTAGGAGAAGAGCATGTTAGAAGAGCAAGTTAGCAGAGCATGCCCTGGACATCAGCTGAAGTGAGGTGGGAGAGGCAGCAAGAGCCTCAGGCCAACAACTGAGCAAGATCCCACTCACTAGCCAAGCCACCACCCAACCTGACCTTGGAAGGCAGTGGTGAGGCAGAGTGGGGACCGGAGCAGAGTCAAAGATCATGTGAATGGGAGACTGGGCTTAGACCAAAGGAATGAATCCTCAGAAATCCAGAGGGGGAGGGGCTAAGGCAGGTGGGACGGTCAGGTTCTCATCTGAGTGAGGCATTCTCAGGCCACCTTATCACCCAGGTCCCTCACTCTTCACCCGGCTCACCCTGCAGCTGTGCCATGAAGGCCTCTGTGTTCTCCCACACCTGCCCTCCTCAGCTCCTCCCCCACTCCCTGCATCCCAGCTTCAGGGTCAGTCTCAAGGGACTGGGCTTCTCTTGGCTCCCACCCAGCAGTCCTTCCTGAACAAAGGAACCCCCACAGATACAACCCCTGCAAAGGCAAATCAGCTAGTTCAACAATATTCCACAATCCTGTCTCTAGCACCTACACTGTCTAGGGCCTAGGGGACCCTAAAGACAAAGACTCTGACTTCCAAGAACAGGATAAAGAAGCCCTACAGGAGATGGTTGTCAGTAAAATGCAGTAGCTGGCATAATTGCCCACTGCCCTGGGCACTCTGGGAACACAGAGAAGGCAATCTTCGGAGGGCAGAGAAACAGCTTAATGGAAGAAGTGGAATTTTAACTGTAAGAATGAGAACAATTTGACAGATGGGGAGGGAGGAGAGGGAAGGCAACTGCCAACTGCCATAGGGGAGGAACCTGGTCCCCATACCTTGAGAAAGGGCAGAGTTAGGAAATTGCTTGGGAAAGAAGAGGTCCCTTTACTAAGTTTTGTTTGGGATTCTAGATTTTGAATTTAATTAATCACCTTTTGCACCCCTGGGGACCTTGGCCAGTGAGGAGTGCCTCCTAAAGTCAGATCATTTTATTGGTTTCCCCACCTAAACCTCCCAACAAGTCTTCCAGGTAAGAAGATTGTTATCCCTACTTTAGAGTTAAGACTTTGCCTGGCAGCGGAGCGGGGGTGGGGTGGGGGAGGAGTGACTTGCCCAAGTCACAGATTTAATGGCTGAGATTAGATCTCAGGTCTATGGTATTGCATTGTGCTAAACCAAGATCAAAGAACACATGTTCCTGGGTCATCCTCAATTTTCTCCCTCACTGACACCCACGAGGGATGTCTCTCCCGCATCAAGAAAAAGGGCTAACCTCTGGCTACTTAGTGTGTGGGCATCCTTCTCTATCTCGCTAGAACAGAGGGATCTGCCGGCCCCACCCCTCCTTCCAAACCCGCGGTAGGGGCGAGGACGGGAGTGTAGGAATCTAACCAATAAGGCAGTGATATGCAAATAGAGAGCCCTCTGCCATTTTAGGATTGGCTGATCCATCAGCACTATTGTCCAAACCCCTCCCCTCTAAACACTGAGCTATTCCCGGCGGGTGTTTGCGGCTCCTTAGACTAAGAAGGAAAAAAAAAAAAAAAAGAAGAAGAAGAAGAAGAAGAAAAGAAAAAGGACTTCAAGACTTAGATTTCTGAGCTGTCCCAGAGGGCACCCACCTTCCTCGCCCTGCCCATCCTTCAATGCTCAAAGCTTCTGCAACCTTCGCGGCCCTAGCTGGGCCAAAGCCAGATGCTGAATCTCTGAAGATATCCCCAATCCCTTGGCAGACCGGGTCCCCCTCCCTTCCTTCCTGGTTCCCACAACTCCTGGACTGCACATTTTTTTTTCATCCATGACCCCCAAAACTGGAAGGGTCAGGGGCCTGGATCCCTTTCTTGCTTTTCTTCCTCTTCCTTGTAAGGGAAGGATGAAGTAGAAAAAGTCAGAGTCCTGACTCAGTTTCTTCCTTTACATTCCCTGTCTCGACAGCACTGCCCATGCTTAAGGAGCTCCGAAGAGAAGCTGATGGTTGGTAGGCAAAGAGGAGCTGTTTGACCCTTTTTGCCTTCCCACCTTGCTCCTCTATTTAACCCAAATCCGGTCCCTCTACCCTAGTTCCAGGACCCTCCTCACTCGTTCTTTTCTTCAAATCTCTGATTACAGATCTCTGTCTCCTCAGTAGCTCTTTCCTACCTACTGCCAATTCCTCAGTGCTCTGAAGCGAGCTCAGTACTTGGGGGGAGGGGAGGATAGGGGAGGAGGAAACACAATAGAATGCACCTAGGGGAACGTCAAAGTGGCACTTCAAAAGCGCCCCCGGCGGAGGCCAGGAGGAGAACCCCAGGCACCTTTGCCCAGGGTCCCCAAGCCACTACCTGCGGCTGGGTTCTGCGAGCGGGTAAGGTCCGTACAGTCAGAAACACGTTGTGGAATCTCCAACTGATCCCGGGATCCCCACCCTCCAGCGTTCGGAGCCCTGCTGGACAGCCCCATGCAGCACTCACCACCACAGTCCGCCGACGTGCGCTGGACACAGGAGTAACAGCAGCAGCAGCCCGAGGAGGGAAGACACCGGCGGCAGCATCGTGACTGCTCTACCGCTAGCCGAGGCGGGCAGCTGGAGAGGCTGCGGGATGAG
>PVKS010017953.1:27046-41121 GCA_004027875.1 Aplodontia rufa
GGGTAGGAGGGAAGCCGGGCCCGGGCGTAGGCGGAGGCGGGGGACAGGGGGGCCGAGGGGGTGGCAGTTGCGACAGTCAGGCGGCGGGACTCTCGGGAGGGAGCGTGAGCCCCCGGGCGGCGAGCGCAGAGCGCCGCGGAGGGCGGGAGCGGGGTGCCGGGGCGGGGCTGGAGCGCGCTCCTGGCTGCGGGACCCGCCCGCCTCGCCCCCTCATCCCGCCTCTCCGGGACTGCCCACCGCAGCCCTGAGCCGTTAGGAGTCGGGGGGTAAGGAGGGGAGAAGAAAAAGAGGAGAGGGGTAAGAGGAGGAGGGAGGAAGAAGAGCAGAGGAAGGGGGGCTGGCTTGAAGGGAGACGTTTGACAGGTTTGTTGACTGTAAAGAGAGAAAACTTCCCAGGAATGAGGGAGTTTTGGGGGGAGAGAGCTGTGCGGAGGAAGATGCCGGCGGAGACCCGGAGAGGAAGTCGGGCTGGGGCGCGGGATGCTCGCGGGAGGAGTGTAGAACTCCACCGCCCGCCCAGCGGACTTTGGAGGGGTCACCTCTTACAGGGTGCCGCCTCCGCGCCGCACGCCCCTTCCTCAACCTCTCTTTGAGGAAGGGAGGAAGCCCTAGGCCTCCGCTCCAGCTCCCCATCCATCCCGCCTCTTCACGCCGGTGTTCGGGGGGCGGGAGGGGGAGATTAGACAGCCAGGGGAGCTTCTCTGAGGCCTGCGCTACAGTGCTCGCACGTGTAAGCGGGAGTGAAGGAGGAGGTTGCGGACTTCCAAGAGATGAGCGGTCAGAACCCGCTGCAGCCCCGCCTCGCGTGTCCGCGGGCCGGTATCTCGAGTTCCTCCCACGGCTTGGCGGGGAGAGGGTGGGGAGAGCCAGCTGCAGGTGAGATGGCGTTTATCTGATTCTCTAATGCCACAAAAATGTCTTTGATGCCCCTGGCCCCCTCCCCACGAGGGGGAGATCAAAGGCCCCGTGGGGAGGAGGGACAGCTCCATTCATCACGCCAAGTGGCTGGCAGCAGGGCAGCAGCCCCTACTCCACAGTTCGGGGCAGAGGCCCCCCGATGTGCACAAGGAGTGCAGAAGGACAGGTGGTGCTGACATTCCAAAGCAGGGGCCAGTTTCCCTACCACTGCCATTTAGAGAGTCCACAACCTTTTGAATGTCCTTGAAGGGAGGACAGATAGAGGACCTCAAACCCATGTGGCAGAAACTTCAAGCACCAGGAGGAAAGCTCTTGGTTATTTGGGATAGAATCTGGAAGTGAGGACTGAGGCCATTGCCAAGAAAGACAAATACCCTTAGTGAGCAAGAGAAGACACAGCCTGAATACCCCAGAGAGTGGGGAAGAGTGGATCAAGATGAGGCTCGGGGCCGGAGGGGTAGTGACAAAAGACTACAGATGCCTACCCCACAAGAGGAGGCAGATCTGAAAAAGGAGTAAGTAGAGAAGAAAAGAAATGGAGAAATGTTGGCCTAGAGGAAGCCCCTAGGTTTTCTGGGAGTCCCACACCCGGCCCTGGTGTCCAGGCTGTATCTGTCCAGTCTCTTATGCTTGGTCTGGAGAGTTGAAGGGAAGGGGCACTCTGGAGAAGGGAGGAGCAGAGGGGAGCATAGCTAAGGATGATAGTGCTCCAAGTGTTGCTACTTCCTCATTTTAACCCTTAACAACATCTCAATGTACGAAGACCCCCAGTGCCTAATGATTTTGTACACACAGTTGTCATTTCTGCAGGGCAGTACCAACCCTGGACATGCACATGTAGAGACATACCCAGGTTGGGTGTACATTTGGGCCAGATGATGCCAAACAGCCATCTAGAGTAGTCTTCGGGTCCCTGGGGGCTGTAGGTGGCCAGTTACCAGCTCCTTGGGAACAATTGCCTGGGTTCCAAACCCCCTGCCCACCCTGCCCCCACCCTGCTACTGTTATTGCAGATTATGAAATGCTCTCCCTATCCTGCATTCTTCTCTGAGGCAAGAATTTTAATGTATTTGTCTTTGTCATCAGGGGACCTGGGCTCTGGGACCGCCCTGCTTCTGCCTGAGGAGGGAGCGCCCCAAATCTAGTCCTTGCTGACTCCAGACCCCAGGCTCTCTCCGTTTCTACCCCTCCCCCCATGCCCTATCCCTGCCCCTTGCCTCCCCCTCCAAAGACACAGTCTCTCTGTGGGGTGGATAAAAATGATGTTATTGAAACAACAGAATTGGGAGCAGTGGCAGGGAGCAGGGATCAGCTCAGGAAACTGGGGTGTTTGCCAAGAAGCCTTCTCCCCCGCAGGCGGCCTTTCTGCCCCCACCCCCCACCTTTCCTACAAACACACACAGCTCACCCCACCCCTCCTGCAGCGCTTACTCTGGCCAGATCTTGCACAGAATCTTTAGCTATCCCTGGACTCCCCAAGCTGTGGTCCTTCCCCTCAATGAGTCCAATTCCAGAATCATTTGGAGCAAGAGTGACTGCAGATACTTTGGGTCTGGGAGGCATGGGCTAGAGTCTGTAATGGGCAGGCATCCTGAGGCCCCAACTCCCAAGTCAACCTTGTCTCTGCCCACTACTCTGCCCTTTTTGCATTTCCATGAAGGGATTGCTTGGCATCTGGATGGAGCTAGAATGATGGCTTCTGTCCTTATGTCAACCAAACATTCAGAGACATGAGTTCAGAAGTTTCTGAGGCTTCAACACACCGCTGTCAATTTAGTAGCCTTTCTATAGAGCAGGACTGGGGAGTGGGAGAAAGAGACCAAGGCACACAAAGATAGATCAAGGTATGTGCACACATACGCATGCTCACACACTGATGGCTGGTCACAGGTGGGCAGATGACCCCAGGGAAACCACATTTTCTCCTCCCCTTAGACAATCCTGGGTAGCTTTCACCCACAGGTACAGATGGGCAGAGATGGACTGGCTCAGGCTGACATGCCTGAGTCCCTGGAGATTGCTTGCAGGTGCGTGCACACACCATCTCTGTACAGATGTGCATACAGGGAATTGTTCACCATAGATTGGATGGGCAGGAGAAGTAGGGAGGTGCCAGCCTGGGTCCTCTTTCTAGCCTTTGGGCAATGGGCTCTTTTATCTCTTCCTCCATCACTCTGCCTAAAGTGCCATAAACCTCTAAACTTCCATTTCTAGTTCCTGGTGCAAAAGAGAGACAGAGGAGAGACTTAGGTGTCTGATTGTGGGGTTGAAGAGGAAGGAGGGGCAGAGGTGGGGACTGTGGAGGGGGAGAGAGGCAGCTGGAGATAGATAACATCGGAATGGCTGCAGGCGAAAGCAGAGCCCTCTGTCGGATTCTCTCTGGCTGCCTGTCTGTGAGTCTTTTCACATCTCTCCCATGATCAGAATTTGGTCTCTATTTGTGTCTGTCTCTAAATCACTTTCCCTATGTTTTCCCCTTCTTTTTCTTTCTCAGAATGACCAAAGCTGCAGGAGCCCAGGAATTTGGACTTGTAACCCCACCCCCACCCCGCCCCATAACCTTCCTTTCTCTTCTGCCCTCTCACTCTCCCTCCCTCCTTCCACAATGATGGGATATCTCATTCTCAGCGAGGTGATAGGGCTTGAGAATTCTAGGAGTACTGGGTCTCTGAGTCCCAGGAGAACTTGAGAGGAAAGGCCAACCCCTAGAAAGATGGAGGGAAAGAGAAAGTTGGAAAAAGAAAGAAGAGACTCATTTCCTCTCCCTTCTACATCCTAGACAGCTCTTCTTCAGCGTCCCCTGCCACCTGAAGTACTGAGAGTGTGCCTTTCCAGCTGGCATCCACCCTTAGCCAGTCTTACTCTGCCTTCTAGCCTTTGTCCGGGGGACCCTCCTTCCAGATCCCCATAAAGCCCACCTGCCTCGATGTCTTCCACACCTCTCCAACTTACCCATGCCTCTAACCCTCCAATCACCCCTTTGGTCAAGTCAAGAGAGAAAGAACCCTGAACCCTGGGGTAAGCTTGAAAGAGAGACAGGGCTCAGGGAGCAGGGGCTGTGAGGGGGGCTACTGTTGCCCACCAGGACTGGGCAGGGGGCAAGCCAGGGAACATTGGCTTCCACCTAGCTCAGCACAGTGGACCAAGTGGGAGTGACCATCCCACAGCCTTCTTTTTGGTGGTGCTGAGGATCAAGCCCAGGGCCTTGTGTGTGCTAAGCAAGCACTCTACCACTGAGCTACAGCCCCAGGCCAGCTCCTGTGGCTTTAACTGCAGTGTGCTGGGAAGGAGCTTCCACCTCCTGCTTTCTCCCAGCTCCCAGCTCCCAGTTCCCAGCTCTAGCCTCTGCACAAGGCACAGGTGGCTCCTGAATGCAGGTGTCCAGAACCAACCTCTCTTCTCACTGTGTTGCTGGCTGTCTCTCTTCTCACTGTGTTGCTGGCTGTCTCTCTTCTCACTGTGTTGCTGGCTTTTGGTAGCAGTCAGCAAATTTGCAGTCAACACCTACTATGTGCTGGGCACCCCAACAACAATGAGCAAAAGCCAATTTAACCCATACTCTCCTGGATCTGGCAGTCATTAACACTGTCATCTCCCAAAGGGAAGGAAAATCACAGCCTAGACTATACTGGGCAGGATGGGGGGAAGGGCCTTGGAGGGGTGGGGGTGAGCACTGACCAGGTCAGGGAGGAAGGAGGCTTCTTTGAGGAAGGACTGCTCCCACTGAGATTGAAGGGTAACCTGTAGACACTGGGAGGGAAAGGCATTCCAAGCAAAAGGAATAGCCATTGTGAAAGTCCTGGCTGAGCATGAGCGAGGGCAGCCATCAGACACAGCGGGGAAACAAGGTTTGCAGGAGGTTGAAAGAGGGTGGGAAGCAGAGTCTGGTGGGGTGGATAGGCTGGAGGGATTTGGGGTGACCCAACCAAGAAAGGCATGGAAGGGAATATTTCTTTTGTTATTTTAAAAACAGTGGGAACTCTACACTCGTATATTACATTTAAAGAAGGAAAAAAAAAAGAGGAGGGGATCTCTAGATTAAAGGAGACCAAACATGGGGCTGGAGTGATGGCTCAGTGGTTAGAGCACTTGCCTGGCATGCACGAGGACCCGAATTCAAACCCCAGCACCACATACACAACGAAGTGCCAGAGCAATGAAAGTCATATAAAAAATAAATAAAGCTGATTTTTAAAAAAAGGAGGGCTGGAGTGGTGGCTCAGCAATTTGTGGTGCTTGCCTGGCAAGCTCTGGGATGTGAATTTGAGCGCCAGCATCATATATATAACAAAGTGCCAGAGCAACAAAAGCCACATGAAAAACTAAATAAAAGTGATTTTCTCTTTCTCTCTCTCTCACTGTAACTCTCTCTTAAAAAAAAAAAAAGACTTAACAGGCGTGTAAATAAAGAACAAAACAGGCCAAGTTGAACAACGGTATTTAGGAATGCACATTTGGATCTCAAAGAAAAATACAGATGCTTCTCAGCTTATGATGAGGCTACAGATAAGACCAGAACAAGCCAAAAATATATTAGGTTGAAAATGCATTTGATATACCTAACTTACTGTAGCTTAGCCCAGCCTGCCCTGAACAAGCTGGGAACACTTGCTTTAGCCTACAGCTGGGCAAAATCCTCTAACACAAAGCCTATTTTATAACCACATTCTGAATATCTCATGTAATTTATATAGCACAGAAGGTGAAAACCAGAATGGTTGCATGGGTGGGGTGGGTATAGACATAGACACGAAGCACTATCCCACACTGGCTGGCAACACAGTGTACTGTAAAGGGTTGGTTGTTCCCCCTCATGGTGGTGGGGCTGGCTGGCAGCTGCCACTCACTGCTACTGCCCAGCATTTCCTGAGTGTCTTACTGCTTATCACCAGCTGAGGAGGAGATCAAAAGTCAAGGTATAGTCTTATTTAATTTGAATCACTTTAATACAATTATAAAGTCAAATGGTGGTGAGTGGAGTAAGCCAGGGGCAGTCCCTCAATAGCTGCTGACCACCACAAAAGTCAATGTCATAGCTCAGTGGCACGTAACCACTGAGCCACATCCCCAGCCCTTTTAGTCCTTTTTATTTTATTTTTATTTTGAGACAGGGTCTCACTAAGTTACTTAGAGCCTTGCTAAATTGCTGAGACTGGCTTTGAACTGGGGATCCTCCTGCCTCAGCCTCCAGAGCCACTGGGATTACAGACATGCACCACCATTCCTGGCTCCATCTCCTTTCTTGGCAGTTCATTTCACAGGTATTCAATTGTACATTTGTCTTATGATCTTTTCTATATTCATTATTTTAACCCTAAAAGGATTTTTTTTGGTACCAAGGATTGAACCCAGGGTTGCTTAACCACTAAGCCACATCCCCAACCCTTCATATATATTATTTTGAGACAGGGTCTCATTAAGTTGCTTAGGGCCTCACTAAGTTGCTGAGGCTGGCTTTGAACTTGTGGTCCTCCTGCCTCAGCCTCCTGAATCACTGGGATTACACGCATATACCACTGTGCTTGGCCCTAAAAGAATTTTTTTTAAGACCCACAGTGGCAATGGGAAGTGATTGTGGAAATTTCACTGGGGCAGTGGGTGCCTTTGAAGGCTTGGGCTACCCGGTGTGAAGATAGGATTGGAGAGCAGCCAGAGTGGAAGCAGGAAGACCAATTAGGAGGTTCTGTGACTGTCTGGGTGGGGACAAAACAATGCAGCTTTAAGCGAGGTGAGTGAAGGAGGAGATGGAAAGAAGCAGACAGTTTGCTGTCAGGGGAAAAAAGGTCAAGTGGACTCTGGGAATGGTTGGAAATGAGGGGAGGTCTCAGGATGCCTCTGAAAGTTTTAACCTGCTTAACAGGATGGATGCTGGTGCTGTCTATCCAACAAGAAACACCAGAAGAGAACCAACACTGGACAAAGTTTGGGACATGATTTCAAGATGCTTCCGATACACTCAAGCAGGCCGTTGGATATATGGGTCTGGAGCTCAGAGGGGAGGCCTGGGCTGAGTCATCTCAGTGTAGGGTATAATTAAGCTGGATCACCCAGGGCAGAGCACAGGCTGAGAGCAACCTTGATGAAGGACAGCTTTTAATGGCTGGATGAAGGGGAAGAGGCTGCAGGAGACAGGAGGGGCTGCTGGGGTGGTGGTGGTGGGAGATCTTTATGGGCTCATAGAAGTCAAGGAAAGAGGGTCCTTGGGAGGAGGGAAGCAGGCAACCCTGTTGAGACCTCTGAGACATCAGTCATAATGGGAAACATGTTCTAGAATGCAGGAAGAACACCACTGAATGAGCTAAACCTTGGACCAAGTATGCCAAGGCACAAACCGCACCCCACCATCTTCTTGCTGGGAAGCTTCCATCTTCCATTAGCACACTTTGGCTTGCAAAATAAAGTCCATACTTCTTTTTTTTTTTAAAGGACAGAGAGAGAGAGAGAGAATCAATTTTTTATTGAGTTTTTTACATGGCCTTGATCGCGCCGAAACCTAGCTTTGTAGGTGGGTGCTGGGGTTTGAACTCATGCACCCGTGCAGGCCGGGGAAGCGCCGCAACCTCAGAGCTACCACTTCAGCCCCTAAAGTCCATACTTCTTAGCATGCCTTGAGATCCCAACAGTTCATCTCTCACTTGTCTTCCCAGCCTCACCTTGCATTTTGTCACCAGGAGAACTCCAGGCTCATAGGGGCTTTTGGACAGACCCCAACTGCTGGCCCCCACTGACTCTCCTCCCACTCTCAGGATGGCCTGACCCAGTCCTCATATACTCCAAGATCTCAGGTTCGTGTAGCTGGCAGCAACCCTTCCAATTCCAAATAGCTGCGTAACAGGAAATACAGCATCTAGAGTGAATTTTATCTGTACATTTCCTCCCATTACTTCTGAGTATTTTGGAGGGCATGAACTGAGTATGGCTTGCTGTAGACACTTCAGAAACTTGGACTCTTACTGAACTTTGAGAGAGGGAGTGATACCTGGTAAGGCAGGGAAAGGTGGGAGACTCAGAAGGCAGAGTGACTCCTTCTCACCCAAACCAGGTCTTCTGAACTCAGGTGGAAAACTGCGGAGCCCACGGGAGTTCTTGGCATCGCCCTCTCTTGCCCGCCACCCCACCACCACCACTAACTCCAAGGCGGCTCAGGGAGTCTAAGCACAGAACCACAGCGCCATCTCCTGGCATGATATCACACTGTTCCTCCGGAGAAGAAAGCTTGTCTCCAAGACAGAAATGCAAATGAAAAACTAGACCTAAGATGAACTCCAATCTGTAACATTAGCAACATTTTAGAAAACCGTGCCGGTTGAGCCATAAATTTCACAATGCGTTTTGGAGAGCATACAGACAAAACTGATGATCTGGGGCTGGAGCGGTGGCTCAGCAATTACGGTGCTTGCCTGACACATGAGGACAGGGGTTCGAAACCCAGGAGCACATATGTACACAATGAAGTGTTGGAACAATGAAAGTCATGTTGAAAAATCAAACAAAATTGATTCTCTGCCCCTCCCCGTCCCTCTCAAACAAACATACAAACAAACAAACCTGATGATGTACTTTGTAGTTCACTTCTGGATCAATATGCAAAGGAAGTTACTCAAGAGGGAAAAAAAAATTCGCTAGGTGCGCTGGCGCATGCCTGTACTCCAAGCAACTTCAAAGTCTGAGGCAGGAGAACCGTGAGTTCAAGGTCAGCCTCAGCAACTTAGGCCCTAAACAACTTGGTGAGACCCTGCCTCAAAATAAAAAAGGACTGGGGATGTAGCTTAGTGGTAAAGCATACTAAAGCACCGCTGGGTTCAATCCCCAGTAGAAAAAAAATAGTCAGGGGGAAACTATTTACACATGAAATATTGTGAATACTTACCTGTTAGGGCAGAGCTCGAAGTGGCTGCAATGACTAGCCGGAAGTAGGGCAAGGTTAAATCAAGCAAGACTGGAGCACAGGACAGAGTCCTGTGCAGGCCTTAAAATCACATATATGCTCTTTGTATTACCAAGGAACAGTCTCTATGAAATAATGCCAGGTGATAAAAAGAGCCCCCAAATGCTATTCTATAATAAAGACTATGAAGTAGACATGTACAATAATAAGCCGTTGCAGAGGATTTATAATCTCATAAATAGTTGATATATTAAATAGTAAAGAAGCACTTTGAATTTGCTGCTTATTTAATGACTCTTTGGTTGATACTTATTTTTATTATGGAAAAATCAGTTATTTAGAGAAAAAAATCAGGAAAGGAACTGACTAGGAAAATATGCAAAGCTCACAGGGCTGAGGACTATTCTGAGGGGACAGTCAGTGTCAGAGACCTTCTGCAAAGTCAGAGCTCCTTCCTCCTCTTAGCACACGGCCTGGCTCATAATGTGCTCTTGATAAATGTCTGAGAAGCCCCTAGAAGAACAAGATGCATGTCCACCATAGCTGCCATCTTCCTTGTTGCCATTCTGCTCTCCAGAAGCTTCCTTAGCTGCCCCTTGATCTGTGTCTTCAAATTATTCACCCTGGTTCTATAAGGGCTTGATCGTGCAGGGAGGCTGTGGCTGAGTCCCACAGTTGCTACCTTCAGTGCTTCTCCAAAAATGAGTCTAGGACCAGCCAGAAGGTGGTTCCCACTGAGCAAGCAAATTCTTGCATTTTGAATTCATATCTGAAATTATCTAATTAAAGCTGATTATAATCCTCTTGTGTCCATAGGTATATCACAGGCTGGATTCTCCAGAAGTTGATGCTGAGTTTGGGGTGCTGGAGGTTTGCTTGGAATCAACACCTGTGGTAAGAAGAGGACGGAAACAGGGTATAGCACGCAAGTCTCTGCTAAACTCCAACCCAGGGCTCTGGAGCATTGGAGGGAGTTTGACCCTGCATTGAAATGGCCAAGCTTTTGTACCCCTGCCTCATTCAGTCATCAGCTATGTGGCAACTCCAAGAAGAGTAGGGAATGTTTTCCGCCCCTGAGGCTGACCCTGAAGGAGCTGACAGCTGGAGACTGTTTGCTGACCATACTCCCTCTAGCTGGCCAGCAAGTCCTTCCTTGAAAGGGAACTTGGGTGGTACATCTCTGCTTTTATGGATGGGATGTTTGGCAGGTGAGGAAACAGAGGTCAAGATCATTATCATGGAGTAAAACCATTCCAGCTTCTGCCTATACCCCCAAACCTGCCCTCTCTGCCTATTCCACAGTGCTCCAGGTGAATCCCCCATCCAAAAGGGCCCCACGGAGGGAATGTTACTGTTGACCTACACATAGATTATCAAAGAGAGCCACAGGGTACCCAACAGGGTCAACAACTTCAAGGGTAGAACCCAGGACACTCTTTCTTATCCACTCTTTCCCACCATAGCCAGGACTTGTGGCCCACACAACCCTGAACCTCCTGTATGTCTGGAACCTGCACTCTGTCCCTGCCTGGATTACAGCATGGCCCACCTGCTGCCCTTATGTGGCCACTCTCTGTCCCCCTGGCACAGCTCTGTCCCCCTTGCACAGCAAGTCTCTCTATGGCACAGATACTGCCCCCGACATTCTTTCTTAATTATTGCTCTGCGTCATTTTACTTTTAATTTCAGAACTCAAGCAAGATCATATAAGTTGGTTTTGGAAGTAGCCAGGGTATGATGAAATTCAGCTCAACCACTTCCAAACTGGGAGGATTTAAATAACTAGCCTGTCTATGCCTCACTTTCCCACGAGGACCAGAATGCCTACCACTCTGACCTGGGATAAGGATTACACAGCATTGTAAAGCCAGATGTAGTGGGGCACGCCTGTAATCCCAGCAGCTAAGGAGGCTGAGGCAGGAGGATTGCAAGTTCAAATCCAGTCTCAGCAATTTCACAAGGCCCTAAGCAACTTAGTGAGATTGTCTCAAAATTAAAAAAAAATATATATATATATAATATATACACAAAAGGGCTGGGGATGTGGTTCAGTGGTTAAGTACCCTGGGTTCAATCTCTGGTACCAAAAAAAAAAAAAAAATAGCATTGTGAAGGCACAAGCAAGGTGACTACTGAAAGACACCAGGTTCAAGTGGGAGAACACAGGGTGAGCATCAATTTTCTTGCACTAAATGAGGCCTCAAAGACAATTTCCAGGGAACCAGATGCATGTTTGGATCATCTCCCAGGGTAAGAATGATGATTTCCTTGGAATTTTAACCTTAAAATGAGACACTTTGATGAAAAACACTAAGTAAAATAATCTGGAGACACATGCGTATGAAAAAATACACGAAGGGGGCTGCCGTGTTGGCCTTTGGAGGAGCGTGGCCTGTGCCCTAGGCATTCTTAAACTCATCCACGCTCTGATGGAGAAAGGCAGAAGCCAGGGAGGGCACAGTGCCACACCAAAGGATGACTCCAGCCGAGCAGTCCTTCCTTCCAGTCCAGGGTCCTTGTGTGCCTGGAGTGCCTGAGGATCCCAGGGATATGTTGGAAAGCGTCGTCCCCAAGGTTGGTTGCCCAGTCTGGCATCTAGGTGTCTTCTCTGTTCCTTCCAAGATGGCGTGCTGGAAGAACGGTCAGAGACCCAAATTACGGTCCCAAGTGCTTAGTATTTGCTCTTTTTGTTCTTGGGCAGGTCTCTTTTCCACTTGCTGCCTCCATTTCCCCACGCGGCAGTGCGGAGTGGACTCTGAGCCCTGAACTCAGTGAGGTCCTAAAACTCTCTAAGGATTGTGGTGAATCCTAGAGACCAGCAGAGGGCGCCAGACCCTAAGGAGCAGATTTGATGCCCTCCACTCTCCCAAGGGAGAGTTGGAAGCTCACAGTGAGCCAGGGGAAGTGGCTTAATCTCCAAGGGGCTGACAGCTCAGGAGAAAAGAGCTCTATGGAGGGACAGGGCGAACCAGTGGGGCCCTGGCCTGGTGTCAGAAAAGGCATTCATTCTCCTTTTCCTGCCTCGCTTTCCACCCTCCCTCTCAAAAGCAATTAGAGACCAACTCTAAAAGTTCAAATGCAACATTCCATTCTTGCACCACCTTCCCTTAGGGACCTCCAGGTCGCTGAAGATGAGGCTTCTTTGCTCTTTCTCTTTCTGCTACAAAAAGGTTGGGGTTTTGTTTTTGTGTTTTGTTTTCCTGCACTGAAGCAGGGCCTTGACCAAGCTGGGCCACCAAGCTACATACATCCCCAGCTCTCTTTATTTTTATTTGAGAGAAGTTCTTGCTCAATTGTGCAGGCTGGCCTGGAATCTGTGATCCTCCTGCTTTAGCCTCCTGAGTAGCTGGGATTATAAGCATGCGCTACCACACCCAGCTTACAAAAAGTTTTTCAGTGATTCACTGGGAAAAAGATATCTAGCATCTGTAGAAAACTATTCTACAGAAGATGCAAATACTTCATTCTTAACTCCAAGTTCACAGTGAATTTGTAATTTCAAGATGTTGAAACAAAATAGGTTATTAGGGTATTGATGACAATAGCAAAAAATTAAAATAACTCTTAAAACAATGTGAATGTTTATTAATAGGAAAAGAATTATTATAGCCAATGCCATAAAATATGGGCTCTATATATACTGATAGAACCAAATCATATTTTTGATGAAGAAAGCAGGAAAAGTATCCAGAATAAATCTTATTTCTTTTAAGAGAGAGGAACAGTGAGAGAGAGAGAGAGAGAGAGAGAAACAATTTTACTTAGTTTTTCATGTGGCTTTCATTGCTCTGAGTCTTTGTTGTGCACATGGTGCTGGGCTTTGAACTCACATACTTGTGCATGCCAGGCAAACACCATCACTGCTGAGACCCAGAATAAATCTTTAAATAGAAAAAAAAATCTAATAGGCAAATTTCTGAAAGAAAACAAACTGTTAATAGGGATAGCCTAAAGATAATGGGGAGAAGGAAATTTTCTTTTTAATTTTATACCTGTCTACATTGCTTTGGAATTTTCCAACAATGTGCATGTATTACTTTTGAAATATCAGCTCTGCCAGGTATATTACTATACCCACTTGAGGAACGTGGAAACCAAGTCTCTGTGAATGTGATTTGCTGAAAGTCACACGGTGAGTACAATGTCTTCTGGCTGGTCTCTCTCTGTTGAGACCCTGAAAGAATGAGACGACACTCAGTTTCATATCTCACCTGGAGATGTATAAAATTTAAAAGAAAATCTCCCTTTTCCTGAAGAGTCTCTGTTGGCTCCAGATGAACGAGGACTGCCTTCGACCTAGTTTGCCTGCTACCCAGGAGCTCTGTGGGTGAGAACGTGAACCTGGCTTAGTAATGGCATTTGAACAAGGGCAGCAAGAACACTGAGATTCCCTGAAGGTCAAAGGGAGGGGGCTACGGTGAGAATGATGGGGATGATGGTCAGCTTCTGAGACATCGTACCTGCAAGAAATGTAGGGGAGGCTGTCCTAGCATGTTAATCCGGGTGAGAAACGAGGCTGTGCTTAACCACCAGTGTAACCCAGCATCCCCCCGCCACACACACGCAACGGTGTAAGGAGGAGCCAGCAGCTGGGCTGTGGGAACATTTTTTGAAATGGGTGATCTGAAGAAGCACATGGAAAGTTTCTGTTGGCCTGAGAGAATCAGAAGCCAAAGGTCTGTGGTCCGAGAAGTAAGGAAATGGCAGAGGCTCTGGCGTGGGCAATAGGATGACCTAGGCCAAGGAAAAGAGCAACGCAAGTGTAGGGGACCACACAGGGCAGTGGGACTGCAGCCCAGCATGCCAGGTCTGTGTGTCAAAGGTACTCAGGCTCCTAGGAAAATTACAGGGACAGGTCTTTCTTTTAATCAAAGGGGTAGCACACTGAGCTCCAGGATTTTGCAATTCAACTGCAAAAATGACACATTTATTATCAGCAGCTGGCATACAAGTAAACAGCTCTCTTTGCTTTATTGTCATCAATATTTCTTTTATTTTGAATGAACATCACAACTTGCACAGCAGACCTTACAGTCCTCATTAAATATAAGAGGAAACTGAGGCTTAGGGTTTACCCATCTCACAGAGCAAGGAACAACCACCTCGTTGAAATCAGACCACCTCGTCTCCTTCAGCCCCTGATTTCTTTGACGTGCAGGTGCAAGTAAATAACTGAATCGGTGGCAAGGTTCGAACCTCTCCTGGGCTTGCTGCTGCGTACAAAACGACATGAGGTTGGGTAGAACTTTTTTTTTTTTTTTTTTTTTTT
>PVKS010017954.1:0-41015 GCA_004027875.1 Aplodontia rufa
TCTCTCTCTCTCTCTCTCTCTCTCTCTCTTTCCCGGTCATCATGTGAGCCACTTCCCTTCACCATACACTTCCAACATGATGTTCAGCCTCATTTCAAGCCCCAAGAAATGGAGCAAGACTTTTATTGACTAAGACTGCCAACACTGTGAGTCCCTAAATAAACTTTTCTTCCTTTAAAGTTGTTCTTGTCAGGTATTTTAGTCATAGTAGCAAAATAACTGATTAAAACAACACACACACACACATATACATGATATTATAGCATAAAATATATATTATAAAGTAAACTCAACTACCTTTACAAGATCCTCCATTCCTTGCATTGGGGTTAAATTCTTATACAATTTTTAATTTTTAGCCATAGTGCTGTATATTTAAAGGAAATTCATTCCAAATTTTAAGAAATAAAAGGGAAAAGGGAGACCATAGAGTATTTTAGACAGTTTGAATATGTCCCTCAGGTTGAAAATTCTTTATAATTGGCAGAACCCCTGAAAGAGCTCTGGGAACCCTGGGGTTCCACAGGATACCCTCTTACCAGATGCTAACCTAAGGAACCAGAAAATAAACAATGCCTCCAAAGGAAGATTTGGAAGGTGCAGAGGTGTCCATGATGTGGCCTCGGGGAGACCAAGGACAAGCCATTCAGACACAACTGAAAGACCTTTCTACAGCAATCTAAGCCGCCGAGGTTCAGGTTGGCAGGTCCCTGATGGTCCTGGGATCTTGGGAAGTGCCTGTGTGCCTCTCAATCTATAGCACCAGGACCTCTGGGTACGTTTGCATGTCAAACAGAGTCTAGGTCTCCAGCACTGACATAGCAAAGCCGAGTCTTTGAGCAGAGGTGGGTGAGGATGCCACTGGGATCTGTCTGTACCAATAAGTTCCACGGAAGATTCTTGGGGATGCTAAGAGTGTCAGCCACCACGTTCTGCCCTTTTCCAGGTTTAATTGTGTTGGTGAGTTAGAGTGCTCCATGTCCACAGCTCAACTGGCTGAAAATCCACATCCTCAGTTTGTGCATCCTATAATGTCCCCATGAGATGCCATCGAGCAATGTGCTTCAACTACATTGTACCACTGCTTCAGTGACATCGGGGGATAAGGTCAGGGGATTGGGAGTAAAGGAAATTTCACAATATCTAACACACGATCAAGCAAGCAACTGCCTCACCAGCCAGGGGCTAATTCAGCTCAGCACCACCTGAAGTAATTGAGAGCCGAGGCCCAGGGAACAGTCCAGAGACAGCTATAACAGCAAACTGATGGATTTGAGCATTGCTCATTCTGGATCAGAAGTCTGCATTATGCACTTGAGGGTTTTCTAAAGTACTAAAGGCAAGAGCAATTAATTTCCACTCTTTCCAATCTTACAAAATCTTGGATTTCAGCATATCTGTGTCCAAAGGATTACAGCTGGAAGAAACTGAGTCAGCTCTTTCTCTCAGGAAATTATTCAAGGGGAAAGAGAACAGCTGGACAATGTGGTCACCGGTGACCCCACTAAGCAGTATGCCTTATAAATATTGCCAGTTCAAAGGGGGAAACCAACACACTTTCTAATCTCTCTCAGTCACTGCCGCATGGAATACTGCGATCAATTTGTTTTAAAATATTAGAAGATAGGCTGCATATTTAAAATTGGCTACATATTTTGAATTGACATCCAATCCTCTGTTATTTCAAAAAAACATTACCAGCAAGCATGAATTATCAGTTAAAACTTGCTTTGCACCTGGGCTCAAGCTTAGCCCAACCCAACACAGTGTTTGACTTATTAGCCACTCATAAACCTTTTATGAATAAATATATTAGTGAATAAGTGAATTAATGGCTACTGCTGATTTGTTAGTCAAAAACTTCACATATAGGGGTTGGGGATTAAGCTCAGTGGCAGAGCGCTTGCCTTGCATGTGCAAGACCCCGAGTTCGGTCCTCAGCCCTGAAAAAACAAAAACAAAAAGAAACAAACAAAAAAACTTCACATATAGGGCTGGAATGGTGGCTCGGCGGTTACAGAGCTTGCCTGGCATGCACAAGTACCCAAGTTCAAACCCCAGCACCACATACAAAATGAAGTGTCAGAGCAAGAAAAGGCACTTGAAAAACTCAATAATAATTTTTATCTCTTTCTCTCTCTCACTGTCCTTCTCTCTTTAAAACAACAACAAAAAAAAAAAACACTTCACATATGAATTAAAGATAAAACTGAGGAAATTGTATAATCTCTAGGAAGAGGATGCTGGTTCTTACCTGTAGTAAGGAAAACAATTTGGTCCCATGTTTTCCCTCATTTATGCTGGTATATATTTTGAGAATAACAATGCAGACTTTGAAGCTTAAAAAAAACTAGAATAGGGGCTGGAGAGGTGGCTCAGTGGTTACTGCCCTTGCCTGGCATGTGTGAGTACACGAGTTCAAACCTCACCACCAAGTAAAGTACACAATGAAGTGTCCGAGCAATGAATGAAAGCCATGTGAAAAACTAAATAAAAATGGTTTCTCTCTCCCTCTCTCTCTCTCTCACTGTCCCCCTTTCTTAAAAAAAAATGTAGAGTAGAAAATGTCTTCACTGTAAAATGTCACTGAAAGACTTGAAATTCAAAGTACATTAGTAATTTGGTTGTGAAAAAAAAACAAAACCCCAAATCTACATTAGACCCTCAAAATCATAAAATTTTCATTGTAGCTATTGTTCCTTTTAGTTCCAAAATTTCTAAATTGGCTCCTTTTCTATAATACTCTTTTTATGACATTCCCCATACATCATTCTCTTGATTTCCTTTGGTTCCTTCTTCATTTTGCATTTTCAGCATATTGAAGGCAATTATTTTAATGTCTTTAAAATATTAGAATTTAAAACATTGGAATTTAGAAATTCTAATACCTGACTTCCACAGCATGGCTTCTGTCAAAGTCCTTCTTTTCCGTGAATAGCCTACTTTACTGTTCCTCTGTATGCTTTATGTTGTTGTTGAAACTTTGGAGTATTATATAACATGTTAACTTCTGAAATCAGATTCTCTGCCTTCTCAGGAATTTCTGATTTTCCCTTGTTGAGGGTTGTGGTTGACCATTTATTTATTAACTTTTTCAAACGACTTTTTTGTAGCATGAATATTATTTGTTGTTTTGGCTAATTAAGTTTGTTTTAGTATATTTTAAGTCAGTCAGTGACTTAAATTTGTTGATCCAAAAAAGGAAAAAATCCAACAGGGCACACAGAAGAGAGAGAGGCCAAGGAAGACCATGTAGAGGTGGTGGCATCTCAACCACTATAAAAGTCAGTGAGTAGCTCAGAAGTAGAAGGATTTTGAGGCTTTGGTGTGACTTGCACACCCAGGGGGAGATTGGAAGCAGCAGTTGCCAGAACTGGCTGGGGAGGTAGGGCAGGTTCCTGTGACCCTGGATGCCCTTGATCTTAGGAGTAGTAGGGGCTATTTAAAAGTAATTTTTTGAACATCTGTGTCATAATTTCAAGAATTAGGTTTTTGTGTTGTTACAACATCCCATGCATGGTGGGTAAGTTAAGAAGTGTGAGAACTGCAGAAGGGAGACCAGTCAGGCCTCAGATCTAAGTGAGATTCAAGAATATTTATATAGCACAACCAAGAAGCCTGGATGGAGGGCTGGAGTGGTGACACACTTGCCTGGCACACATGAGGACATGGGTTCAAATCCCAGCACCACGTATACAATGAAGTGTCAGAGTAACGAAAGGAACATGAAAAAAATAAATGAAAAATCGATTCTCTTTCTCTCTCTCTCTCAAGAAGGAAAAAGAGAAGGAGGAGGAGGAGGAGGAAGAAGAAGAGGAGGAAGAGGAGGAGGAGGAGGAAGGGAAGGGAAGAGGAAGAGGAGGAAGAGGAAGAGGAAGGAGAAGAAGAGAAGGAGGAGGAAGAAGAAGAGGAGAAGGAGGGGGGAAGGGAAGAGGAGGAGGAGGAGGAAGAGGAAGAAGAAGAAGAAGAGGAAGAAGAAGAAGAGGAAGAGGAGGAGGAGGAGGAAGAGGAAGAAGAAGAGGGAGAAGAGAAGAAGGAGAACCTGATGCAGCAGCAGTCTGGATGGATAAACCAAGGGTAGAGAGGACCCTTTGAAAGCCTTTCACAGGCTATACCAGGCAGTGGACCCTGGAGCTGGACAATTAGGGTTCAAAGCTCTCCTCTGCCTCTTAGTTGTGTGGCCTTAAACAAGGTCCTCAATTTCTCTATGTCTCAGCTCTTCCATCCATCGAAGAGTTGCAAGGGTTAAGGGTGAACAGTATCTGGGTACCTGGCGATCACTCAGTAAGCATCAGCAGCCACAATCAAGATGATAAAGGCCTGAGCTTGCTGCTGAGGTCCACCAGTTCCACCAAGCTTTGGGCAGGGGAGATTTAGATGGAGGATGAGAGGACTGAATCATCGAACCTGAGCTGTCAAATGGGAACTGGACATGAGTATCCAGAATTCAGCCGCTGGATCAGTGAATTGGAAGAAAAGGGAAACTGACTGGGAAGAGATGGTGGGAGCAGGAGGAACCCATGCAGGTGCTAGGTACAGGTGGCAGGTGGGCCACCTGTGGTTGTCTTGGATTAGATGTGTGAAATAAAGGCTCAGTTTCCTTCCCACCATCCTTCACCAAGCACCAGCCCGGGGCTCCTCAGGGCTTCTCTAATGAGTGGCTGGAAGCAGCCTGCAACGGCTCATGGGGGCAGCCTAGGAAG
Organism: Aplodontia rufa; assembly: GCA_004027875.1. NCBI lineage: Eukaryota > Metazoa > Chordata > Mammalia > Rodentia > Aplodontiidae > Aplodontia > Aplodontia rufa. The sequence continues at coordinate 4,704 of PVKS010017954.1, forward strand.
GGTTAGGGGCACCATGGAAGGCTGGCCTGCCCATCTGAGCCATAGCCAAAGCTAAGACCTTACAGAAATGCTCAGTCTGCACAGAAGCACAGAAAGGGATGATTCCCCCTTCAACTCGCCCCTTAAGTCCCCTTTCCTTTCCTCAGCAGCTGTGTGTGTGTGTCCTTCTGAACATTTCAGCCATTCAGACAGTTTTATACATAAGGGAAGGATATCTCTATGTATTTGCTTACCTACCTATATTTTAGTCAGCTTTTTCGCCATTGTGGCCTAAAGATCTGAGAACAATTTGAAAGGAGTTTTATGGTCTCAAAGGTGTCAATCTACAGAGGGCTGACTCCATTGCTCTAGGCCCAAGATGACACAGATCATCACGGTGGAAGGCTGTAGAGGAGGAAAGCAGCCCAGGACATGACAATCAGGAAGCAGAAGAGAGCCAGCTCTGCTCACCAGGGACAAAATATATACTCTGTAGGCATATCCCAAGTGGCCTACCTCCTCCAGTCACATCCTACCAACCTACGGTTACCATCTTGTTAATCGATTATAGTGGATTAATGTGCTGATTAGGTTAAGACTCATAACCCATCATTTCACCTCTAAACTTAATTACAATGTCTCACACATGAGATTTGGGGGGATACCACATATCTAAACCATAACGCTGTATTTCTGCAATTCACTGTTTTCACTTGCCAATGTATCATCTTCCATGTCATCTCGTAAAACCACATTACCTTTTTCATGGTCATTGTACTCTGGGGGATGGAGTTACCATCATCCCCTCAACCTGCTCTGGAGCGTCATGGGGGGTATTTCCAATTTTCTGCTGCCTTGAGCATCCTCCCACTTGTAGCTCAAAACTCTTGTATATTTCTGAAGGGACAGATAGGCAGATGAAAATTATCAGGACTAAATGAAAAGTCGCATGTTTATTCTAAAAGCGCAGCCACATTTAAATTGTAACTGGATCTGGCAGCCAGTCCTAGGGGAGGAGATGTGGGAGAACATCTGTGACTTCAAGAATGTGTTATCTTTCATCAGAAAAGATAAACCTGTACGTGTTCCCTCCCCTACAAAAGATATGAATGGTTCTGTTAGCTGCTAGACAGGAACTAAGAGGGTTAAGCACCTGTGTTTATGAGGGAATAGGCTGCCAACTGCTACCATTTTGAGCTGTTTCCTTCCTTCTAGAAAAGACCACAAGGAACGGGTTAAACCAGCCAAGGCTGCTCAGTCCCTCTTCCAAGCATTCTAGAATAAACTTGTTACAATCTTGTTCTGATGCTAAATTCTCTGCCCTGGGGTGTTCCTGTCCACCATCTTTGAACATGCAGTGCATGAAGAAGCATGATCTGAAACTAAGTATGCTCAGGAATGTGCCAGTTTCTACATGTGATGACAAGTCTCCCCAGTAAGAATGTGCACAAATTTCCCAAACAAAACCCCCTTGCCTCTGGGGTTTGGGGAGACACTGCTTCGGGAGTTATTCACAGTGCTTGTCTTGCTACAATAAACCTCTCTCAGTTCTGGTTTGCTTACTGGCTTTTTTTTATTGGTTTCTACCAGACAAGGGATGAGCCACTGTTTGGTTGTACAACCATCCTGCTCTGACCCCACCAGCTCCGCATATCCCACCTCCTGTCTGAGCCCAGGGGACTTTCTCTTCGGATGGATGCAACTCGAAGTGGTGTGGCACTTTGGTTTGAATGTTCTGGAAGCTTAATCTCCCAAAGTCATACGGTAATGGTGGGAGCGTATGGGACCTTTCGCAGGTGATTAGGTCATGATGTGGGGCTGTTCTAAAGGTGGACCTGGCACTGACTCTTGGATACATCCCTGTGACCACGGGATGTGCTGCCTCCAAACTCTGCAGAGTCCACACCAGTGAGAAGGGCCTCACCAGATGTGTGGACCATTGACTTTGGACCTCTCAGCCTCCAGAACTGTGAGCTGAATAAACCTTTATTCTTTATAAATTACCCAGTCTGTTTATTTATAGCAACCAAAACTGACTAAGACATCTGGTATGGATGGCTTCTTGGCTAGGAGGCTCTACCTTTCTTGCGCTTGGTCCTCCACTGTGATTATACCCAGTCTCCTGGGATGGGCATGCGGGTGTAGCTAGGCTCAGAGGTGGGGGTGGCATTTCTCCCCTGTGAATGTGGTAGGTTCATGCAATATTTCTCTCTGCGTCTTTCACTGCCACCCTCTCCTATCCCTGTCCTTCAGGGAAGAACAATCGAATCATAGCTACCTTTCCATAGGACTTTTGACTGAAAGGGAACATAATTATCTGTCAGTGGCTTATATCCTTCTGAGATTCATCCCAGGAGCAGGAGAGCAGACCAAATGCTGTCTCAGCCACTTTATTTGTTTATTTATTTATTTATTTTAAGAGAGAGGGACAGGGGTGGGGGGAATCAATTTTATTTAGTTTTTCACACGGTTTTCATTGTGCTGACACTTCGTTGCGTACATGGTGCTGGGGTTCGAACTCAGGTCCTCGTGCATGCCAGTCAAGTGCTATAACCACTCCAACCCCCAGCCCCCAGCCACTTTATATTAATGAGATAGATTTAATAAATCTGTATATTACCCACTGGGTCCTTCCGATGAATGCAAATGAGCTTTTGATTTAGAATACATTTTAAGAAATACATTAAGGGGTTGGGGATTTAGCTCAGTGGCAGAGCACTTGCCTAGCATGCTCAAGGTCCCGAGTTCAGTCCTCAGCCCTGAAAAAAAAAAAAAAGAAAAAGAAATACATTAAGCAATTTACTTAGGAAGTTAACCCCATCCGAGGTTCACTGGTTGAAGGCATGTATAGCTGGGGAAGGGTGATCTGAGCCTGCCTGAGGTTTCCTATCAGTAATGACTCATTTCCCTCTCCCACTTCTGGTCCTACATGGAGGGATTAACCTTTAATCCTACCTCAGGGTTGCTAAGTAACATCGCAGTTGTGTTTAGGGCCAAGGTGTTCCCAACAGCAGCCACTCACTCATTAACACTTCTGGGAGGACTGCGTGATGGGTTAAACTCCAAACACTTTGCAAAGCCGTGAGCCATGTCACTGAGCTGAGCTGTGATATGGTCAGCCAGCCCAGCTGTGTACACTAATTTAACCAGTGAGTGAGCATGGGGCCCTGATGGAATCCAAATGGAACCAGAGCTGTCACTGTCACTCTTGTGGAGACTCTGGAGCTAGATCCAGACTCTGGAGCTCTGCTCCTGAAATGGCTGTGCTGTAACAGAGCCCAGTGCTCAGCCTCCTGGCCTCCACTTCCTTAACGAGGGTGAGATGTCCCCTGCACGGTGTTAGCCTTGAGCATGACATGGGGGTGTGTTCAGAAAGGCAAGGCATGGTCCTCAGGGTTTCCTAGAGTTTGGCTTTCACCTCCCTGTTGTCCCAGGCAGACAACTGGGTACCAGATGAATGATCAGAGGAAGGGCTCAGGCCTGTCTCACTGGGCTAGGACAAGAGATGAAATGTTGGCAACAGGACTTATTGTCTGACATGGGAACCTTTCGGAACTGTTCAGGTTTCCTTTAGATCAACTAAACCCCTTCGTTCTCTGCCCAACTCCCTCAGAGCGTCTGGAAGCCCCTCCTGCTGCTCCTCGCTTCTCCCACCTGGCCCCAACTCCTGCACTCTGGGATTTGCCCCCTGAGAGGGGGCAAAGGAGACAGAGGTGCACTTGGAAGGCGTCATGAGCTAGATGCCACGTCTCCCTCGGTTTAATGATCAATTCATTCCCTTTCCTACCTGCTTTGACCTTAACCACTCAGGCTCAGAGCTGGCAGCCCCTGCAGAATGATGGCAGACAACTCCACCAGCGACCTTCATGCTCCGGGACCGCAGCTGAGCGTGACAGACATCGTTGTTATTGCTGTGTATTTTGCCCTGAACGTGGCCGTGGGCATATGGGTGAGAGAACCTGTGGGAGTCAGGATCTCAGGACGTCCACCCGGGATGGGAACCTGGGTCTAGTGAGACTCTGGGGCATCTACACCTGTCTCACCTAGTGGCCTGCTGTCCCCTGCCTGAACAATAGAATTTGGCTGCGTCCCAGAGCTGCTGGGTCAGAATCTCAAGGCAGGGAGGACCAAGAGGGCCTGGGGAATCTTCACTTTGAACAAATTCCCCAGGACCTAACCCTAGTTCATAAGCCCTTTCTCTCTCTCTCTCTCTTGATAAAAGAGAGAGGTGATTTGACCCCATCAACAGATTCCAATGACAGCATACTGCTATGCACACTCTTCCCCAGACCCCATCCACCCAACAGCCCCCCGGAAAGGCTGACCTTGTGTGCCCTTGAAGAAGCTGAGATTGCCCTACACAGGAGCCCTTTCCAGTAGGAGGGAGCTCCTCTTTAGTGTGTTGGTGACACTAACCTTCGAGATGCTCCCATGGAGTAGGTGAGTTGTGCTGTACTTCAGTGCTCCATGGTTAGGGTTGGGAGAGGTTGGCTCCACCTCCAGTTCCCTGGGTGTCCCTGAGCTTCGACATTCTCCCAAGAGACTAATCCCTGGGCTAAGACTGAGAGGCTGGGGAATGGGGGATTGGCCGTGTTCCCTTAGCTTTCTGTGCCCCAATCTGTGAGACGGAGTCACCACCCGCCTCACAGGATGAGGACTGCATGGGACAGGCCCCTGCTGCCGCCATTGGATCTATGGTAGTAGGGGTACCAGTAGGAGTGGTCGAAGTGGTTGGAGGTAGAGGAGGAGGTGGTGGAGGTGATGCTGGTTGTAATGGCTGGAGGTAGAGGAGGTAGTAATGGTGATGGTGGCTGGTGGCAGTGGTTAACAGCAGCAGTGATTGAAATTAATCAGGAAGTGGTTGAATTTTTTTTATTTTAAAATTTATTTATTTATTTTTCAAAGAGAGAAGGACAGTGAGAGAGAGACAGAGAGAATCAATTTTTATTGAGTTTTTCATGTGGCTTTCATTGCTCCGAGACTTCATTGTGCACGTGGTGCTGGGGTTTGAACTCGCGTACTTGCGCATGCCAGGCAAGCACCGTAACCGCTGAGCCACTGCTTCAGCCCCTGAATTTATTTTTTAAAGAGAGAGAATTAATTTTTATTTCTTCAGCTGGACTTTTATGTCTCCAACACTTAGTTGTGTATGTGGTGCTGGGGATCGAACCCAGGTCCTTATGTATGCCAGGCAGGCACTCGACCACTCAGCCACCACTCCAGTGGTGGGGGCTGGTGCAGCTGTTCAGTGCTTACAGCACTTGCCTGGCATGCACGAGGACGTGGGTTCGGACCCCAGTACCACATGCACAACGAAGCGTCTGAGCAACGAAAGCCATGTGAAAAACTAAACAAAATTCTTTCTTTCTCTCTCTCTCACTCACTATCCCCCTCTCTCTAAAAGTCAAGCATGGCGGCACACACCTGTAATCCCAGTGACTTGGGAGGCTGAGGCAGGAGGATCGCAAATTTGAAACAAGCAACTTAGCAAGATCCTGTCTCCAAATAAAAAAATAAAAAGAGGGGGCTGGAGCGGTGGCTCGGTGGTTACAGCACTTGCCCGGCATGCGCAAGTACACGGGTTCAAACCCCAGCACCCACGTACACAACTAAGTGTCAGAGCAACAAAAGCCATGTGAAAAACTCAATAAAAATTGATTCTGTCTCTCTCTCTCACTGTCCTTCTCTCTTTTTTTAAATAAAAATGATTCTCTCTTTCTTAAATAAATAAAATAAAAATAAAAAGGGGATTGATATTGACCAAATTTTATTGTTACATTGTGTGCATCTATGAATATGTAACCACAAACTCCACCATTATATACAACTGTAACTCACCAATGAAAATATGGAAAAAATAAATAAAAAGGGCTAGGGTGTAGCTCAGTGGTAGAGCAACCCTGAGTTCAATCCCCAGTACTCCCCTCACCCAAAAATCACCCAATTTTCTATTCATGAATGATATTTAGTAAATTTACTTCGATGTACCTCCAAAACATTTTCAGTACTCCAAAAGGAAATTCTGTGTTTATAGGACATCACACCCTATCCCTCCTATTCCCTATTCCCTGAAATTCACTAACCTACATTCTGTCTCTATGGATTTACCCATTCTGGACATTTCATATAAGCAAAAACTTACAATATGGGACCCTTCTGTCTGGTTTCTTTTTACTTAGCATAACATTTTAGAGGTTCGTATAAGTTGTAGATTGTGTCAGAACTTCAAGTCCCCCTTTTTGGTGTCAAGAGTGGGATAATTGTATTCTTTTGCTGACTGAATAATATACCATTGTCAGCAGATACCACATTTATTTATTCATTCATTAGTTGACGGACATTTGGGTTGTTTCTACTTTCACCTATTCTGAATAATGCTACTGCGAACATTCCTATATAAGTTTTGGTGTGGACATCTGATTATAGTTCTTCCGGGCAAATAACTAGGCATGAATTTGTTAAGTCACATGGCAGTTCTACGCTTAATTTTTTAAGAAGCCACCACACTCTCTTCCATAGTAGCAGCATCATTAAACATTCCTACCAACAATTCACACAGTTCCAATTTCTGCCTCTTGTTTCTGTTCCCACAGTCTTCTTGTCGAGCCGGCAGGAACACAGTGGATGGCTACTTCTTGGCAGGCCGGGACATGACATGGTGGCCGGTGAGTGTGCCCTGACTTCTCACACCCTCTCTTTTGTCGATGAGGCTCTATCTGGCCTCTAGATCAGCTGGCATCTGCATCCCTGAGGTCACTTTATGTGTCTTCCTAATCCAAGGTCTTTGCCCTGGGCCAGCTCGGTGGAATAGCCCTGAGTCTGGCAGGAGATTCCCAAACTGCAGGAGTAGGGACAACCTGATGGGATTTGCATAAAGGGAGTCTCTGAAGTTCAAAACCTTTGTTTGCTTCTTAGCTTTATGGCTGGCCATAGGTACATCAACTCGTACCTCTGAACCAAGTCTCCTCGCGTGTCAAGTGAGGACAGGGCCCCGCTTAGGTTGTGATGTTGAAGGATTTGCTGTGGGGTCCAGGGTGGGGGCTGGTGCAGTGAGCCTGTACTGACTGCGTTTCCCTCTTTCCCCTCCAGATTGGAGCCTCCCTCTTTGCCAGCAGCGAGGGCTCTGGCCTCTTCGTTGGACTGGCGGGCTCAGGTGCAGCTGGAGGCCTGGCTGTGGCAGGCTTTGAGTGGAATGTGAGCCACAGAGGATGGGTGCAGCCTGTGGGAGGGCTGGGGCAGAGGGTATAGCAGCCTGGCTGGCCTCTGGAGGTGGGCAACTCCCAGCCACTGTGCAGAGGGCCAGCACAGCTAGAAGGGGGCTCTTGGTCTTCACCAGGCCCATCCGTCTACAGAGTCCTAGAGGCTGGGAGAGGCCACACAGGTTCTGCCAATCAGGTGGGTCTGGGTGGAGATGGCCTCCACTACTCCAGACCCAGGCCTTTGGAGAGGGCGCTGCCCACATGGTCTTTACCTGCCGCTTTCCCCACAGGCCACATACGTGCTGCTGGCCCTGGCATGGGTGTTCGTGCCCATCTATGTCTCCTCGGAGGTGAGTCTGCTGGAGCTTTAGCCAAGGTAGGCCTTGCACCAAGTTGGTGGAGGTCTAGGCCTTGCGCCAAGTTGGCGGAGGTGGGTCTGAGCTCCAAAGCTTCGTGTGACAAGCTGGTGAACCCTCAGAGCTGGGTTTATTATTAATCAGATAGACAGCTCCCTTGAACCTCTACCTGCTTACTTTGTGGAAAGTCTCCAATGCCCTGAATGCTGCATCTCAGGGATGACACCTGGATTGCACACCTGGGCAGCACAGTGGGGTGGCGTACCTGTCTCAGTATCCCTGACTCCACCCACACCCTCAGCCCAAGCCCTGCAGTCGCTAAATCCAGCAGATTCCACCTCTTGGATCTTTCAGTGCTTCCCCTGCTTCGCCCCTCACAGCCTCCTCCCCTGTCCAGCTTCATCACAGAGCCTCAGGATTTGTCACAACAGCCTCCAAACTTGTCCCTCTGTTCCCAGCTGTGGCTCCTCCAATCGATTGCTCATCTCAGCCCTAAAGAGCCGATCTAAACCTGCCACTCCCTTGCCTAAACCCTTAGGGGACAGTCAGAACTCAGCCTGGATTCAGGGCATGGGGCTAGGACTGTAGGGAGCAACCATCCTTCCTGGTCTTGCCCTTGAGAGGCTCAAGGCCACTTCATGTGCCAAGGTTGGCAGAGCAATCAGGATGGGCCCCTGCCCTGGGCACCCATTATGGTCTCTGGGACGGGCTTATCTCTTGTTCTCACGTCCCTCAGATTGTCACCTTGCCTGAATACATTCAGAAGCGCTTTGGACGCCAGCGCATACGCATGTACCTGTCTGTCCTGTCCCTGCTGTTGTCTGTCTTCACCAAGATATCGGTGAGCTACCACCCCGCCCGCCCCACCTTCTACCAGCATATTCTGGAAACATCCCTGATCTAGAGGCCCTCAAACAGATCTGACATGCTCTCATCCATCACTGCTTTGTTTAACAGCTAGGGAAACTGAGGCACAGATAGGGACAATGACTTGCTCAGAGTCACACAGCAAGTCTAAGATAGAGGCTGGCATGGATGGGGCTGAACCTCTAGGCTGAACCTAGGTGTCTTCTCTAGAATCAGCAGCAAGATGAACCAGGATCTGCCACTAGAGGGCACCAAAAGCCTGCATAGTCTCTGCCAGCTCCGCTGCATGAAGGATCTCCTGCCTCCGGGTGGGATTGCTGGTGGCAGCTTGGTGGCTTCAGCTTTCCCTCATGGACTGGCCCTGGGAATACTACAAGTAGGAAGTCCACCTCAAATGTCACCATCAGAGGAGTTTTTCCTGTCCAAGTCCCTGTTTTACAACAAGACCCAGGGGAGGGAAGGAAATTGGCCCAAGCCTCTTGCTCAGTGACTGTGGCAATATCAGACCTTCAGGTTCTCTCCAGCTTCCTGGGGACATCTAGGCTTCTGAACAAGCTTGAGTCAGGACTGCCTGATTTGGGTTGAGGCAGTGATTTTGAAACTTGTAAGGAGGGGTGATAGATCCCACCTCTGGGTGAGGGCTGATGTCTCCTCCGGGGGATGTGCTCTGAGGCCTGGTTTCCTCCTCAGCCAGCAAAATCGCCTCCGGGTCTTCTTCATTCACTTCTGGCACTAGGAGGACCCAGGCTTGGCACAAATTTAGTGGAAGGAATGGAGGCCACAGAGGCCATGGCCTCTCTGGTCAGCCAGGAGCTATGGGGAGAGGAACCACCTGAGAATGGGACACTGAGAGTGTCACCAGAACCCTGTCTGGAGTCTGACTGAGCATTGGTGACTGCTGTCCCTCTGTGGTCTCAGCCTAGCCTCCCCTGCACTCTGTGCTGGAGACCACCCAGCAGCTGGGGCTCGGGAGAGGTCCTCAGAGCATCTTGTTATTAGTATCCAAGGATTGTTAGCAGCAAGCATGGCGCCACCATCTTTACCTGATGCTCTCAGAGAGTGGAAACAGGTTTTCTTCCTCTGAGGATTCCTTGAGAGTCTGGAGGCACCTGACCTTGGGCTGCCCTTGAGGCCAAGTTCTGATTTGTCCCCTGCTACTCTTCCTCTTTTTCCCCCTTTTCCTGAGGCCCACCTCACTGGAAGCCAGGGATACAGAAATAAATAACACCTGGTCCTTAACCTGCCTGGGGCTCACGGTGCCCTGGGAAGGAGATGGACAAATAGGAAAGACAGACATGGGCCTTTGAAGAGGAAGAGATGGAACTCACAAGTGGTGGCATCTCCAGTCGACTCCAATGGAGAAGGGGAGACTGGTGGAGGATGGGGCCATGTGTAAGATTTGTCTAGGGGTGGCTGGGTCAGGAGGTCTAAACTAACTGCCAAGAAATCTGATTGCTTTTGGGATCACATAAGAAACAGTATAAAGAGAAGCCGGGAGGGAGGTAATAGGGAGTGTTGGGAACTCAGACAACACAGAGGATGGCTGGGAAGGGAGGCCCCAGTGGGGTCTGGTGAGGGTCCAGGGCTCCTTTACCCATTGTATATGTCACATATGGAGCTAAGTTCAAGTGGGTGGCCGGGGTGGGACTTTCAGAACATCAGAGGGAAGGGTACGAGATTCCTTACAGACTATCTTGGCCAGCCACCCACTACTGTGTTTACAGATGAGACCCCTGAGATCAGGACAGGTGATGAGACCCCTGAGAGCAGGACAGGTATCACCTGGCCAAGATCACAGCCAACCACACAGAGGTCTGTTAGAGCACCAGGCTGTGCCTCCAGGACCAAGAACCTGACCGCTGCCCCCCCAAATAGTCAGGATATACAGTTCAAACTCCACTTTGTGACAGGGTGATTCAAAGTACCCAGCTATAAAACAGGGAGCAACCAGTCACATCAAGGCCAGGCTTCAGAACATCGCTGGGGCTGCCTGGCTGAAGCGGAGGACGAAGCTGGAGGAAGGCTAATTGCTGGGCTTGGTTTGGGAGGGGCCTAGGGATGCCCTGCTGATGGCTTTGGGGTGAAGCTGTTTGAAGTGCATGCATCCTGCCAGTCCCCAGAGGGCCTGACCACACCAGGCAATGCTCTAGGAACCCTCAAGTGATGGTACATCCAGAAGCCATCCCAGATGCAGCCTGGAAAAGGATCACAAAACCAGCTGCTGCCATGCCACAGGCAGGGGCGCTGACCTGCCAAGAGGACCCACCATGATTCTCTCACCCACAGAGAATCACCACCTGAGCTCAGATAGAGGCCCTGTGAGCTCGGGGCAGCTGTTTAACTTCTGGAAAGCAGGAAACCTGGGCATAACACCCCATGCCCTTGGATTTAAGGCCAACCGTGGTCCACAGGGACCTCTGCCTTGTGGACCCTGCTGTGCCACCAGCATCACCTCTCTGTCTTCCTTTGTGGCCTCCTTGCTCTTCCATCAACATGCCAGGCCTCGTCCTGCTTTTGCAGTGCTGGGGCCTCTTCCTGGGGCCTTCTTCCCCTGAAGATGCACATGGCTCCCTCCACTCTCTCAACCCTTCAAATCTCTCCTTTACCCCTGCCCCAGTGGTCCAACTCCCTTACCTTCTCTTTCAGTCTCTCTCACAGAATAATCGACTTGGAGTGTCTACTGTCCATCTCCCCTATTTTTTCTCTTTGTTCACTGCTGGATCCCAGAGCTGTTTTGTGCCTGGCACACCTCCTGAGAATGAGCTAATGTATGTCATGGGTCAGCTCATTTGTTCTATGAAGGGCCTGATAGTAAATATCTTTGGCTTTGGGGCCAAAGTTGGACTCTGTTCCAACTCCCCAACTCTGCCAGCCGTAGCCAATAGTACAATAAGGTAGGACTGGATTTGGCGTGTCCCCCTCTCTGATCTACAGAAGTGTGCTTACTTATCGTGCACCTACTCGTGCCTGGCTCTGGGTGAGCAGCCCAGCTGAAGTAGCACTTTCCGGATTGGTGTGACTCATGGGTAGAGTGGTATAAACAGGGCAGTTGTTAAACATCTGATCCAAGAAGCCAACTTGGGGCTGTGATAGAGAATGCGGAGAGTGGGGCAGGGAGAGTGGGGTGGACATTCAGTCCTTGCTGCATTATCTGGGCAGGACAGAGTATGGCAAATACAAGGAATCTAGGAGCTGGTGGGGCTGGAGTCCAAGGGGTGTGGGGAAAAGGGGAGTTGTGAAGGGACAGGTGGGGACAGCCAGCAGCACACATGACCTTAGGGCTGAGCAGGGCAGGTGGTCTTTATTCCTTGTGTGATTTAAATGCTGGCATCCCCTGATTTTCTCTCAGAACAAGCAGTACAGGAAGAAGCAGCGAGGGTTTTCAGAGTGGGTTGGAGTGGCCGAGTGTTTGGAGAGAGAGAACAGTGGCCAGAAGTTTCGGTTCTGAGCCCCTGAAAGATGATGGGCGCTATAGAAATGAGAAAGGTCCTGGAACAGGGACACAGGAAAATTGAGGAGGATAATCACACAGAAACTTGTAAATATCAGTACAGGGACCTCTCCAGCATCTCTGCCACCCTGGGTGGAAAAGAAGGGGCTCCATGATGGTCAGGTGGGGCAGGGAGAGGGTGGAGATGAGGGCTTCAGGAGCACCAGGCCGGCCCCAGCCTCTCTGGCCTCCTACACATCTTGTACAGGGCAGTTTCCATCGATGGGTAGATGGAGTAAAAGCTCGGGGTTCCAAGTTGTGGGAGCCCCACAGATTAGCCTCATGCTGCTCATGGGCTTCGAGCAAGCTATGTCACTTCTCTGTGCCCAGGTGTCCCCCTCTATGGAATGTGGTTGGTCATCACATCCCCCTGCCAGAGGGCCTCAGAAAGCACTGAGCACGATGGTCAGGACCATGACTATCTATGGACAGGAATATGTGTCATTCATCAAAGGTGGCAAATTGGCAAAGATTTCCTGGGGAACAATTGGGGATGTGGAGGACCAGCAGGGTCTCTGGGCAGATAGTGGAAGCAGAACCCTTTATAGGTATAGGGTGTGGGAATCATGCTGTAGGATGGAGCAAGGCAGTGTGGTAGGGATGAGTGTGGGCCGGTTCCCAGAAGTGAGCAGCCAGCCAGTTGGACCTTGGACATCACCCTGGAGCCACAGAAGGTATCTAAGTCTGGGATAGATCAGTGGCTCTGGTCCTGATGGTGGTGGCCTGGAGTGAGGCCCTGACTTGCTTTGGGCCCTTGAGAGTGTCCCTTCCTCTGGGATGCAGCTGCCTGGTGCTGTCCTTTCGATTGCAAAATCCCAAGATTTTGCCAGTGGGTGAGTTCCACTCTTGCTTTGGTCTCTCTACCCGTGTGTTCAGGGGTTTAGATTAGATTCTGCAACTGCCCCTGGGCCAGAGAAAAGGATGCCTCCTCAGAGGTCCCCACCCTTGCCAGAGTATCCCTTGCTAGGCCAGCAGGTGGACAGGGAGGAGTCAGTGCTCCCTGCTGGGCTGGCAGAAGTGACTGTTTGTTCCACATCCACGCCCCCATTTTATAGATAAGGGCCACTGAGGAGTGAAATGATCTGCTCACAGTGGTGTGGCTGGGACATGGCAGACCAAGATCACAGACCCAGGTCCGCATGGCTCTTAGCTTCAACCAAGCAGAGGCTAGCCTGGGCCTTCAGAAAGAGAGCTTGAGCTGCAGATCGGGTCCGACAGGACTTAGATGTGTGCAGGTCCTCACCAGGGGACTTTCTTGGGTTTTCAGGGAGTTGTGCCCTTGTGGAACTTCTACAGGACGTGGTGTAGGGTCCTACAGAGAAGACTCAGGTTCTTTCTACACCTCTGCTGTGCTGTTAGACTCCTCGACGTTCCTCAGAGCCTGTTCCCATGGAAGGAAGGGAGGGAGGATTAACTATCCACCAGGAATGGAGGTCCAGGTCTGGGATGGTGAATTTTGAAAATGAGAGGCAGAGCCTGGGATTGTCAGGGCGGTGAGCTGGGACCACAGGCAGCAAAAGCGTCAGGCAGGAAGGGCAGTGAGTCTGGTGAGGCCAGAACCTGAAGACCAGAGTTCCATTCCAGGGATCTGAGGTCCAGAGGGGTCCTTAGCAGCAGCTGGAGGACAGCCAGGCAGTGGTAGCCTGCTGCAGTGGGCTTTCTAGAAACCTACTGCCAGGGTCTGACTTTGGAAAGTCCCTGCCCCTCCTTGGGCCTTAGTTTCTCCTCCAGTTCTGTGGGGTGAGGCCTTTAAGAGTACATCCAGAAAGCATTAGGGGTAGCATCTCTGGGCTTCTCTCCTTGGGCTGGAGGCCAACTTCCACTCCCTAATCTCTCCCTGAACCACTCCCCTCTCCCTCCCTGTGCACACACCCACCAGTCAGGCGCCCAAATGAAGGGGTCATTGTTCTCCAGAAAGGACTCCGTCAGAGGGGCTGGGGCGGTGGCTCAGTGGTTGGAGTGCTTGCCTGGCATGCACAAGGGCCAGGGTTCAAGCCCCAGCACCACATACACAGGCCAGATGAAAAAATAGATAAAATTGATTCTTCCTCTCACTTTCCAAAAAAAAAAAAACAAAACAAAAACAAAACAACAACTCAGTCAGAGTTTCCAAACTGGCTATTTCTCCAGTAGCAAGGAGCCAAATAGAGTGATGTAGGAAACATGAGCTTTGGAGTCCATCCTGTTCGCACCAGGGGCTCTGGTCCCTGGACCCTGGCTTAAGACAGTACTGGCTGCTCCAAATTGAGCCAGGTCCATAGGGGAGATCAAAGGGCTTAGGGTCCATGCCTCTTAGGCCCCAGGAAGACCAGGTCTTATGCAAACTTGTTCCACATACCTGGGGGCTTGGGTGAACCACAGTCCTACCCCAGCCTTCTCAGAGGCCTCTTAGTAATCCCCTCTACTAAACCAACACAAATGGCAACAGGGGTAGAACAAGGTGAAGGCCATTTATTTGACCCCAGGTCCCGCTGAGAGTTTGGTCTCATTCCCACACTGAGGCTGCTTTACCCCAGACTAAGACTCCTACCCCCCATATGTGGTCCAGGGTCTGGGACAGCAGGGCTTGTAGGCCCAGACCCATAACCAGCCCTTGCTGTGGCATTATGCCTATAAATGCTCCTGGCTTCAGGTCCAACCTCACTGGAAGTAGACAGTAAGCCAGACTGCCTGCCTTCTTCCACAGTCCGCCTCTAGCCCACTAGTCTTAATGGGCCTCCCCATGAATTTTTGTTAAGAAGTCTCCCTAGGAACTGTGGGAATAGGGCTCTGTCTTGTATCCTCTGAGCAGGGGCCAATTTCAATAACAACACTGCTTTCTGGTGGGCATTGGCCACCTTGGGCTTTATTAATGACATGGGCCTGGTACATCTGCACACCGCTCACAGCTGTCCAGGTGAGTTCTTCCTCCCACCCTCACACCAGCCCCAAGATGCAGGTGGGCGGGCAAATCCAAGGGGCATCCAGGCCCAGAGAGGACCTTTCCCAGACCGCACGGCCAGTCAGTGCAGTGCCGAGGCTCTGAGCCCTGGGTTTCATGACAACCTCTGACTTGTACCCAAAACTTCTGTCTTCCCCAGATTGACCTGTATGCAGGGGCTCTCTTTGTGCACATCTGCCTGGGATGGAACTTCTACCTCTCCACCATCCTCACGCTTATCATTACTGCCCTGTACACCATTGCAGGTATGGCACCTCTGGTAGGGACACGGCAGAGGCCTGTAAGGAGGGCCTGCCCGTTAGCCCACTCCCTGGCTAGGGAAGATCCCCAAAGAGTGGGACCAAGTGCTTTAGCTCACGGCTCACCCACCTATGAAGAGGGCAGGGGGCACGTCTGAGGACAGCTGCCCCACCAGGAGCTCTGGAAGTTGCCTCCTGCGTGCCTCCTCCAGGGTACCCCATCTCCCGTAACCTTGTTTCTTGCAGGGGGCCTGGCCACTGTGATCTACACGGATGCCCTGCAGACAGTCATCATGGTGGTGGGGGCTGTCATCCTGGCAGTTAAAGGTGAGGGCTGGGGGCTGCAGCCCAGAGGGGATGGACTGTCCCACTACCCTTCAGAACCAATGAGTTCAAGCCACCGGCAATCATACCCTGCTGGCCTCTACTGGTTGACAGATGCTTCCTGCCTCCCTCCTGTCCCACTGGCCAGCTGTCACCAGCTGTGGGTTGGGTGAAGAGCTGACTCAGGAACACAGGGCCGCCTGCCTTGTGCCGCCCTGCCTTGTGTGCCTGCTGCAGTGCTTGACAGAGAGGTGGGGCTGCAGGAGGGTGTGGAGGCAGCAATTAGGAGACCACAACACTGCCTGGGCGTCTCCTTCAATTGTTTTAAAATCAGGTACAAAATCCTAAGAGGTGATGCTACCTCCTGCTGAAGGCGGGGGAGGAGAGTGGAGAGTTTAGACAGAGTGACGATACTAGTCTGGGAACAGACAAGGAAGCGTATAGGGTTCCCAGGGGGTGAGGGAGATGGAGGTAGTGAGCGCCCTGTCCCTGAAGTAAGCATCGGAGCCAGGAGGATCCCACAGAGGGTGCGTGGAAGCATTTAACGACTTCCGGACTCTGAGATCCTGCAGTTGAGCAATCTCTAACCTTTGTTAGCATCTGCACATTTGCCTTGAGACTCATACAGATACCTGGCCCGACGCTCCGAGTCCAAGCAGCATCCTCCCTCTTCTTGCTGGGGATCAGGGTCCAGGGCACGGACAGAGGTTTCCCTAGGTCCAGGCTTCTTTCTGTCAGTCCTATATCCACAAACCTCAGTGCACATGAGGGACCCAGGCAGCCAGGCCCAGTCTGGATGGGAAGGGAATGACCACAGCTGTGGCAAAACCCAGCTCAGGGCTTGGCCAGGCAGAGTACTGACCCTGAGGTAGACAGGAACAGCGAGGGGACAGATGTGCTCCGGACTTGAAAGACCCTGGGTTGAGACCCAGCAGCCCAGTAGGCCGCATGGCCTTGGAGGAGCCACATCACTACCAACCATTCTTGGCTCTACTGAAATCACACCCTTTGGAAGCCCCAGGTCAGGACACTTAACACTTTAGTCGCCTTAGGAAAGTCCTTGAATACCAAGAAAAAAACTTTTGGTTCCTTGAATGGACAGTTCAAAACCTGGCACAGAACCCATTACCTGAGGCCACTAGGCATCTGGAAAACAGCAGTGATTCCCACCAGGTCAACAGGACACTGTGGTGCCCATGTGCAAAATGCTCATTTAATAGTATTATTTTAAATACAAATAAAATATTTCAATTCATCTTTTTGTGTGTGAAACCCTCTACCTGTCACACCTTCCCAAATACCAGGAAAGGCAAGGTAGAAAAAGATTCCAGTTTGACACATTAGGAAGTCACTTGTGAGATGAGGGTGGGCAGTGAGGGCTGGGGAGTCAGGGTCACCCAACTATCAAACTGTCCCTGTCCTGCCCAACCCCTCCAGCTTTTGACCAGATCGGTGGTTATGGACAGCTGGAAGCAGCATATGCCCGGGCCATCCCCTCCAGGACCATTGCCAACACCACCTGCCACCTGCCACGTGCAGACGCGATGCACATGTTCCGGGACCCCTACACAGGGGACCTCCCATGGACAGGGATGACCTTTGGCCTAACCATCATGGCCACCTGGTACTGGTGCACTGACCAGGTAAGTGCTAGCGATGCCCGCCCACTCTTCCTGCCTTCCAGGGCGGGCTCTGGTGGGTTCAGCCCGGACTGGGCTGCTAAGTGTCCTTGTGGTCCCGGGGTGCCTGGGCCCTCCGCTTAGAATCGGATGGGGCCCACTGGCTGGCCCCTGACTTGGCTTTTAGATGCTTTGACTGGGACAGTTTGGAGTATGGAATTCCAAAGGGACTCGGATGCTCCTCAGTGGCCCTGCTGTCAGCTAGGATGCGGGTGTTTCGCGCTGGCCTTGGGCTCCTGGGATCTGGCAGTATGCGGGATATCGGGTTGCCCTTGGGCTGCCAGTGGTGGGGGCCTGCTGTGGCCAGGCTCACTTTCCTGGGACAGCTCTGGATGCCATCAGTGGCAGGGCGGTACCGGGGGGTTCCTGGAATCCTTGAGGCAGGGCCATCTTGGTGGAACTGCTTACCCTGGGAGAGAGAAACAAGAGTGAGGAGTTCCCAAGGCCTGCAGCAGGAGATTCAACTCCGTTCATCATTGCATGGGACTCTCGCTAGCACACAAGACCAGGTCAGACCTGGAGCAACAGCTTTCTTGCTTGCAATTCACCAAACTGGGTTTAACCAGTTTGTCTCGGTCTCCCCATGTGTGATACAGAATCATTCTGCCTTTGGGGTTATAAGTTCCTGCTGTCCTTCCCTGCCATCCCCACCCAAGCCTTCTCTATTCTGTATACAGGGCTAAATAAGGTTGAAAAGACCAAAAGTTGTTGGAGACCTGGATTTCTATTGAGGGCAGAGGACAACTCTGGTCCTCCTCCCTATCACGAACCCTGCAGGTAACCTGAGACAAGCCACTTTCCCTCACTGGGCAGAAGCAGATGGTGCCCCTACCCTGCCTGCCCTGAAGGCCATAGGCAGCCCCTAAGAGCACAAGAAAGGGTCTTGTGAGGCAGCAGACACTCCATGGCCATGGGTCCAGTGACCATCTGGGCCTCCAAACCCACTGCCAGGGACTCTCCCATCAGATGAGGCAGCCAGGCCAGCAAGCCAAATGCCGCAAATGAGACCTCACAAACAGAGCTTCTCAAACACAGCTCCCCTGTGAGGCTGGAGAGCCATTCGCAGGACAGACAGAGGCAGATGTGCAGAGGCGGAGTCACTTTTCCAGGACTCCTGAGCAGGAGCCTTCAGTGTCCGCCCAAAGACTCTCCTAGAGTTGCAACAGTAGGAAGTGACACAGACTGAGAAGTGACAGAGGTCCTGGGGGCTAGGCCTCTTTCCCCATCTGTGATCCCATACTACGGAGTTTCCCACATCAGCTATGTATCATGCCTGGATTTTCCAGGAAACCAGTGGGCCCATGGCAAGTGTCTGCCCAAAAAGGTGGCAGAGGAGGGCAAGCAGGGTATATGGACACCCCTGCTAGACTGAGCCCCCACATCGCAGCTACCTCCCATCTCCTCCCACATGGCATGGGCCTGGCACAGCACAAGCATCTCTGGGTGGAACACCATTCAGGAGAACTTCCCATGAAGTCCCAGTGAGTCAGCATTCATCCTGGCCTTGGGGGCAGGACTGGACAGGCCTCACTCGGATAGAGTCTGAGCCCAAAAAAAGTCATCCAAGGTGACAGAGGAGGGACTCTGCAGACCCCAGGTGGTCAGAGCAGCAGTCAATGGATGGGCAAGGGCAGCCTCAGCCTTGCCTCCCCATCATCCTCCCTTGGGCTGGGTCTGCCTGGAGGATGTGGAGTCTTGCTCAAGCTTCCCCATGCTCTGAGTGGCCCACACTAACCCCTGGGGACTAACTGCATTCTGTCCTGACTGTACTCTGGGACCAAAGACACTTTTCACTATCTTCAGGCTCACCCATGACGAGAAGGTGACAGTTTGGGGATCAGAGACAAAACCAATAGAAAATGGGGCAGAGAGACCAGAAGGCAGAGCCCTGGCCTGGGCTCCTGGTCTGGCTTCTGCCACTGCCCCTCCCTGAGCTTCAGTGTCCCTGTGATGCATAGATAGGAATGACTCCTGAGGTCCTGTGAGTCCTAGTAGCTCCTAAACCTTCTGTGAGTTGCTGATGCTGAGGTATGAACCAGAGTATCTTCCCTTGGTCAGCAGCGACAGCCGCAATCATAACAGGGACTAGAATCTTTGCGGTCAACCACGACTGGCTACACCCTAAGAAAAGACTAAAAAACTCCCTAAGAAAGAGAACTCATGTTTACCAAAGGCCCTGGACCAGCCAGGCACAGGCTCTGCCATCTGCAGAGGTGACCTCACTTTGTTCCTGCAACGACTCTTGTGCTGGTGGTTGTAACCTACTCTGCAGATAGAAGGCAGAAGGTCAGAGAGGTGAAAACGCAAGCTTGGGGAGGAAGCACAAGGCTGGGACCGAGTGTCCCTTGTGAGAGGCATTGTGAAGCAGTGACCCTGGAAACGAAGGGGAAGGTCCCAGCATTGTGCCTGACATCAGTGATGGTGGAGCCATGGAGTCTCCCTTTGGCTCAGGAAAACTGAGCCTCAGCTTTTCCACTTGGGGTGGCAGCCCATCCCAGAGCACGGGAAGGAACAATGGAAATAAATGTCTTGTGTCGATGATGGAAGATGACAGCCGTGCAGGGTTTGGACAAATTCTTAGGCCTCAGGGCTCTTGCAATCAATCACAGAGGGGAAGAGTCCAGACAGACCCTCTTCTAATGCCCTCACTATCCAGATGGGGAAACTGAGGCCCCAAGTGAGGCAAGAACTCTTCTCAAGTCTCAGCAAGCTGGCAGAGAAGCAGGACAGGAATCAGCTGCCTTGCATCCCCGAGGCCGCAGCCCATGCACACTTTTCCTCTAATGAATGTCTCAGAAGAGTTACACCTGTGGGGTCAGTGCTGGGAACTACCTACTAAACTAGCATGCTTGGAAAAGAAGTCTAAATCACAGATAATTCCTGCTCCTAAGCTGCAGGAAGTGATTTAAACCATGGAACAGCACAGGGGAAAAAATACATTCAGAGTTATGGATTGCGCAACTCTATGAACACATGAAAAACCATGAAAGTGTCCACTTTTGGCGGGGGCAGGGGCACCAGGAATTGAACCCAGGGGTGCTCTACCACTGACTCATTCAGAGTCTGTTTTTTATGTTGAGACAGGATCTCATTAAGTTGCTTAGGGCCTTGCAATGTTGCCAAGCCTGGCTTTGAAATTGCAATCCTCCTGCCTCAGCCTCCAGAGTCTCAGGAAATACAGGTGTGTGCCACTGTACCCTGCAGTGTCCACTTTAAAAAAAAAAAAATCTGTTTTTTGCAGTGTTGTGAATAGAACCCAGGGGGTTGTGAAAGTTAGCACTCTACCGCTGAGCTACACTCCTGCCCTTTTTATTATGAGACAGGGTCTTGCTAAGTTGCCCAGGTTGGCCTTGAACTTACAATCCTCCTGTCTTAGCCTCTTAAATTTCTGGGATTACAGGAATGCACCACTACATCTGAACCATGGTTTTGTTTTTGTTTTTGTTTTTTTTAACAAGTAGAAGCATATTGGATCTGGGAGGGATCCCAGATATTATCAGTCTGAATTATGACTCCTTCTTTCTCCCATTCTGCAGATCTGGGAACTGAGGCCTGTTAGGATTTGTCTACATGAATTGGCATAGAGCTCAGTGGTAGAGTCTGCAGAGTGCTGCTTGCCTAGCATGTGTGAGGCCCTGGGTTCCATCCCCAGCACTGGAGGAGGAAAAAAAAAAAACGAACAAAAAAACAGATCTTTGGTACCCTTGGGCAATTTCCAAGACCCTCCAATGAGGAGCTGCAAGCTTCCCAAATCTTAGGTCTTAGTGCTCCCAACCTCTGCCTGTGACACACTGCAGGCACTAATGTCTGCTCCAAGTACAAACATGAATGCTCCAGCCACTTGCACGAGGGTCCAGGAGATGAGGTTGGTGGGGTGGTGACCCTGATGCCATCCCATCACAGTCTCCTCCAGCCCTGACAATTGCCAGGGGAGGTGAGTGGGCAGGATTCACATCTTCCCTACTGTACAAATGCAAATAGAGTCCTTGGGATTAAGTATATACTTGGCCAACCAGGGTGAGTTCTAAAGGGGAATGCCATCAGGTATCAGGGCTCCAAGTATGGTTACTAGAGCAGGTCTGGGGTCAACAGGATGACACCCTGTCTCATGCCACTCCCTGAGGCCCACCAGGGAGCGATCCTAACACAGCGAACCCCCAGGGCTTGGATTCACTTCCTCTTACTCCATGCCCCCAGGTCATCGTGCAGCGGTCTCTGTCTGCCCGGAACCTGAACCATGCCAAGGCAGGCTCCATCCTTGCCAGCTACCTCAAGATGCTGCCCATGGGCCTGATGATCATGCCAGGCATGATCAGCCGTGCACTGTTCCCAGGTAGGAAGGCTCTGGTGCTGAGCCAGGGCTGCAGGGCACTCATGGTTCTGAAGCTTTGTCCTACAAAGGTCACTAGGTGGAAAAGCAAAGGAGGGATGTGAGCTGTTGCCCAGAATAGAAGGGGACATGATAGAATAGGAGAGTGATCCCCAGGGCCGCAAAGTGAAGGACATGGAGGTGGCTTGGCACAAGGTCCAGAGGAGGACCACTTATGGCTATGTGACCCTGAGGTATAAAGGAATGTCTCTGTGTTCCGCTGTTCCCTTGTCTGCTAACTAGGGACTCTATCTGACATGGGACCCACCTGACATGCAGCATAAAGATCCTACAGCTCCAAGCATTTAGGACCTCTGGATGTGGAAACGTGCATTCCTTATGGGGACCCTGAGACCAAGGGTCCCCAGTACAGTAACAGCTTGCTAATTGGCTGAGTGGTTCTCACCCCTTCCCTTTCATCTGTAGTAAGGAGAGCCTTCCAAGTCAGAGACACGGTAGCCCAGGGGACAGTGGCTCTCTGGCCACTTGCAGGGAGAACTCCTGTGAGCCCTGGTGCAAGGGACCCTGACCCACCTGTGCCTCCTTGTCCACGGAGCGCTGGGCCTGCATCTTCCTTGATGCATCTGCCTCTTCTCTCCCCCGACCCTGTGCCCACGGGGAGCCACCCAGGGGTCCACCAAAGGACCCTCGGGTTATGTGGGGTGCACTCAGCTGCCGGTGGGGCTGTTGGGCTGGTCCGTTGGCCATCTGCTCAGAGTGGCGCCTCCGAAGAGGGACTGAGCGCTCCCTCACTTCAAAGTATTCATCTGACACGGAAGAGGCCACAGAGGGCCGCCGGAGCCCAGGGCCACGGCCGGAGCTACCTGAGAGGCTGTCCTGGTCACTGAGGGTCACATAGTCATCATCATCTTCTTCGTCTTCCCCACCATCCAGCCCATTGGGGAACCCTGCTCCTATGCCATCAGGGTCATCCTGGGTCACAGAAAGCTGCCGCTGGAGTGGGGCATGGCCTGGGTCCACAGTCCTGGGCAACCTGAGGTCTGTCCCATTTGGAGGCATTTCCTCTTTTGGGGTCTCCAGGGTCCAGTCCACATCACTGCCATCCTGGGCAAGCAGGTCTGCCACAGGGACTGTCCGGGGCTTAGGCACAGGGGGCTGAGGTTCAGGGTCCCCCTTGGGGAAGCCATTCTCAGTTGGGACCCCACCCTGGGAGTCACTGGGCTCTAGGGGTGGGCAGGGCTCTGGGGAAGGGCGGCCTTCCTGGCTCTGCTTCCACAGCTGATGCTGAGCACCAGCATGGGATGTATCACGGATCTTGATGCGGTTCATCTGATTGGGCTGGGGATTCCAGATGTTGGGGTCTATGATGTTAATGTAGCCCAGGATGTCACTGCCCGGCTCAGGGTCCGGCTCTACCCATGTGGGCAGGTATTCAAACATATTGGCCCTCTCCAAGTTGAGCAGTCCTGGGTGGACAGGCGGTGGCAGCTCTGGGAGATCCCCTGGCTGCTCAGCCAGCACAGGGCCCCGCAGCCCCGGGGGCCTGTTAGCCTCCTGCTTCTCAGAGGAGGTCTTTGCGATCTCATCAACGCTCTTGGCCTTGACCAGTGCATACTTGGGGTTAACAAGCTTCTTGGCCACAGTACCCGTGGGTACCAGGGGGACCACAGATGGCATCACAATGGGTTCCGGCTCTGGTTCCTTCTCCATGGGGATATCCTTGAGGCTAACGCCCTGAGACATGAGGTATAGCTCCTGGAACTGCCGGTCAAACATCTCCACCACCTGGCCGGACAGCACAGAGATCACATTCCGGTCTGTCCTCGCAGCTGACCACGTGAAACTGCAAAACAGAGTCAATAGCAGCTCTGGTCAGGCACAAGAGACAGGACCTCCCTTAGGTCCAAGACCCCCGTTATAGCAAGTCTTCCCCAGGCTCTATTGTAGCAAAATCCAAAGAGCCCACCGTGCATCCCCTGGCTACTGTTCATCCGATGTCAGCTACAGAGCCCTGGGATTGAGAAGTGGCTTGCAGGCACAGAGAGCAGGGCACAGCTCTAAGGTCAAAACTGAGTCCAGGCTGCTACTGGATTCATTGCGACAGATCAAGAATGCCCACTGGTTCTGGCTGCTACCAATGTCTGGAGTGAGTGTGGGCAGCCTCTGCCCTGCTATACCATGTGATGGTGCCTGCAGAGCTGGCACTTGTCCCCAAAGATGGCTCTCAGAGTGACCATCCTGTGGGTTTGAGAAGGTGCAGCTCGACCCCACCCAACATCCAGACTGGTTAACACTGTAGGCTGGGACATTAGTCTCCTCTGACAAAAGCTTTCCTTGCTAACATATTAGCAGTTTGGGGGCCAATGAACCGGAATAACAGGGTATTAGGCTGAAGGGCAGAAACCAGCCGGGAAACACAGGACCCACTCCCTGCAGCCCCCACGGAGAATCACCTGTAGGAACCGCAGACAGCCCGGTCTCCATCCACAAACATGAACTTCTGGGCCAGAGCGCCCTTGAACTTGGTGGCCGATCGTGTAAAGAACTCGGTTCCCCCACTGCTGCGTACCCTGAGATTCTGTTTTGGGGGACAGAGAAGCAGAATTAGACAACCATTAACACTGGGCTCATGAGGCTGGGCAGAGAAGGATTCAGGAAGAGCTCTGCAGGGAATGAGGATGAAAAAGAGGCTGAGACCTAGAGAAAGGGCTCGTGTGTCTGAGACTGCAGGGCCCACGTTAGGGAGGACACAGAGGAGCCCAACACTGGTGATAAAGAGTCTGAGCCAGGATGGTCTTGGGTTTTGGCCCCAAGTCGCAGAACAGCACCCAGCAGGGTAAGACCTGAGTGGTCAGGCCAGTTTGAGATATGCCACTGCAGTGGGTAGAAGCCACTGGAAGGTTTTTTAAATTATTATTTTTGTAAGCAGGGTCTAACTGCTGAGGGACTTGCTAAGTTTCTGAGGCTGGTCTTGAACTTGCAATTCTCCTGCATCAGTCTCCTGAGAAGCTGGATTACTGGTATGGGTTATTCTGTCCAGCTGTGTTGTAAGGTATCAAGTGGGAGGGTGACATTTTGGAAAGGAGAGCAGGGGCTATGCAGCTGAGGGAGGATGGAAGGAAATGAGGGGCAAGAAAGGGATTTCTCTGAGGAATTTGGGTCTTCCACTCTAACAAGTCCCTGGCCCACACAGCGAGTGACCTATTCCCTGTTTGTCTCGACACTGTCTGCTGAGTTCTGCTTCCTAAAGGCAGAACTCAACAAACTTCTACTTCCCCATGGCCAGGACACCGCCCAGCACCCCAGACAGGTTCAGTAAACACATTCAATTCCTCACCAAGCTTGCATGGGCAGGCTCAGAAGCAGGCCAGAAAGGTTCTGAGCTGCACCCCCAGCCATTTGGGTTTGTCTTTGAAACAGGACCTTGCTAAGTTGCCCTGGCTGGTCTGGAATTTGTGATCCTCCTGCCTCAGTTACTCAACCAGCTGGGATTACAGGTGTGCACCCCCACATCTGGTCAGGGATTCGGACACCTCAAGCACATCCTGACTGGTTTAGGTGCCCACTTCCTATGATGAGAGTTTTGCTCCCTCCCAGGAGCTCTGTGCCAGCTTTGGGCATCTGACAGTGACACACTGCTACTTAGACTGAGCTTGTCCCCTTATCTACTCAAGGCCTGGCTTATTAACTGCCCACATATTCACTTGTCCCTTGACCCCTGGCCAAGGCCCCCAGGGGCAGACACAGAGATGACTGTGACAAGGATTCTGCTGTAGGGGAAGCAGATGAGTAAACACTGAAACAATCAGGAATAAAGAGGACCATAAAAGAGTAATCCTGGGGGTGGGGGCGGCTGGAGGAGGCTCCCAGGAAAGGACAGCGTGGGTCAGAACGGAAGGAGGGTGAAGCATTCCAGGCAGAGCGACTTACAAAGGCCTGGGAGAGGAGCAGGCTGTTTTAAGAAACGAGAATATCTCAGGGAGGACTGGTGGGCGAGGGAGCCTGCAGAGCGGGCTGAGCCGGAAGCTGATGAAAGACCCTACGTAAGGGCCTGGGCCTAGGCCTGGGGGCAGCAGGGAGCCATGGAAGGGTTATGGAAAGACTGAAAGTGCCACACGTCAAGTATAGTTCTGCTGTTCCAGAGAGTGGAATGCAGGAAACGAGTGTGGAAACAGGAGGTAGAAAGACAACAGGCAGGCTGCAAGCAAGGGAGGTGGACCTCAGGGCTCTCTTCTTTGTCCCAGACCCCTCTGGCTGGGGCGGCTCTAAGCCTACCCACCAAGGTAGATGGGAATGGGCCCCTGGGTGGGTTGGGTCCTCATGTGCTGCAATGCCCACCCAGCCATGAACAACTGTCTTCTTGTTGGGCCCAGCACAGAAGGCAGATAAGCCTCTGTTCCCAGCGCAGGCTCTCCCCAGGCCTGCACACCACAGGCTGCCCGTCTGCACAGTTGGCCATGGCCCAGGACAATTAGCGCTCATGACTTTGTACCCAACACAGAGCACGCTTGGGGACGAGAGGTCAGAATAAAGATCTTAGAGGCCTATCACCTGTGCTCAACCACAGCCTAGCTCTGCAACCTTCTGTGGTTTTAACCCCCAGTGTGTGCCAGGGCCACACACCTGCTCTCAGTCATCAGCCTCCACCCCCCTCTCACCAGTCACCTCTCCTCCCCAAACCGTGTCCTGATGAAAGGCTCAGAATATCGCTGCTTACATCTTAGGAGTGATTCAGCTGCCACATGAGGCAGGCCTTGGCTGTGCTGCTGACCCGCTGGGTGACTCGAAGCTCTCTCTGGGCTTCAGTTTCCCTGACTGCACACTGAGGGGTTGGCCCTGAACTCAAAGGCTCATCTAACTCTGGGGCTCAGCAGCAGGTGGGGGCTTGCAGCAGGGCCCCCCACCCTCCACCTCATGGGCTGTCCCCAGCCTATTCCTGGGTGGGCCCCACCCCATGGGGCCTGGCCTGGATGAAGTAACGTCTCATGTGTCTGGACTCGCGTGAGCAGAGGCGGAGGACTCCACAAAGCCACATTGTCTCTCAGGTCCTGGGATACCCCCAGCAGAGGATGGGCAGATGGGTGGAAGGACACAAAGGCTGGCCCAAGTGGGTGTCCTGGGTACATCCTTGGATGTACCTCTGGGACGTCAGCAGGTCATGAGCAAGTCAGAACAGGGCAGGGGCGTGGAGGACGGTCATGCAGCTTTTCATCTGCTCTCAGAGGACAGCTTCTGTCCCAAGTGCATATGGGTGCTCGGGGGTAGGGGCACCAGAGCTGTTGCAAACTGCAGCCCACTGCCTTTAATCTACCTCTGGGGCATAAGACCATGTGACCAACTGAGGCCAGAACCCCTAGAGCTGGGTGGGTCTGGGCAATCTTGAGCTCTGGTCAGATGGATGTAGGCCTCTCCATGCCTGTTTTCTCATCTGTGAAGCCACAGTGCAGAGTCCTGGAAAGTGTCTGGCTCTCACAGAGGGACCCATGAACTCCAGGTAGCACAAAGGCTGTGACTGTGTACAGTGCAGTGGGCACCTGACAAAGGGGACTGGAAAACATCTGGAATGGCAGATGGTCAGGTGGGCTCAGAGGAAAGAAATTACCTTCCCGCAGTCTCCCAATAGGCAGGGTCCAGCCCAGACCTGAGGACTGAGGATAGATCTTCAGCTGTCTGTGGGACAAGGGGCCTATGGCACACTGGACCTGGGGAGGAGTGGAGGCCCAAAGACATGCCCTGACCAGGCCTCAGCTGGGACAGTGAGGTCAGAGCAAGGTGCAGAAGGCAGGGGATGGAGCCAGATGTGACGGATGGAAGCCCGCATGCCTGAGCTGCTGGGCCCCAGCTAACTTCCACTGTCCTCTAAAGGGCCTGTTTTACTCTATAAAGTGGCTGGTGGGATGTTCAGATGGGAAGTTCTTTGTGAACCATCTTTATGGGACGGGGGATGGAGGGGAAGGGGCAGGGCTGAGCTGGTCTAGTTCAAAGCTCTTATGTAAGGGGCTCTTGACTCTTCCCCTAGACCAGGGCTGCTCGGCCTCAGCACCAACTGATGTGGGTGAGGTAATTCTTCTGGGAAATGTCTGGTCATTGTAGGATACTTAACAACACCCTTGGACTCCTCCACTCGATGCCAGTAGTAACCTGATATGTGACAGTTAACTATGTCTCTGGACATTGCCCTCAGTCAGCCGAATCCCCACCCTTCACTTGCCCAATACCCTGAATCCATCACAGATCCAGGCCTAGATCAGAGAAAGCAGAATGCAGGTGTGCCCAGGAGGAGAGGGAGTCAGGGTCCCAGCCCGCCTCCCACATCAGGCTCCTGCCATGCATTCCACTCTGATCAGGACGCATCTTTGGGCTTCCCCACCCTTCCTCCAGCCGAGGAGAGGCAGGCAGGCCTGTCCAGTGAGGGACCTGAGCTACAGCTGAGCCTCGTGGCCTTGCCATGTGCCTTCCCACGGTCATCTGGCTGATATTTCTTTGTTCATCAGAAATGGGTCCAGCCTTTGCCCCAGTGGCTGCTGGTTTTTCCAGTTTAGCTGCACAAAGCAGAGCAGTTGGGCTTCTCATAGTACCTAGTCTATGTACGCCATGAGACTTGAGGCCTGATCTGGTTCCCACTGGCTCTTGGGCACTCCTCAGCACCCAAGATCACCCCCAAATGTGGCCTATTTACTGGCCTGGACTTGTGGCCCTGGACGAGGTAACAGAGGTGGATGACAGGCTGGGTCTTCTTCCCAAGGCCTGTTCCCCATTTGAAACATGGAAAGATCATCTCCCTGTTTCTGCCTGCTGAGCAGGGTTAGGGCCCAGCTGAGCAGCAGGCTGGGGTGTTTGGGACTTCTGGGGCATCACACCTGGGCAGAGGTTATGCATATTGCTCCCATTTGGAGACCAGGAGTGGGGTCAGCCTGAGCATTAATGAAGCCATTTCCAGAATGTACCAGTGCAGGTTCAAAGCTGAGGAGGAAGGAAGCAAGTGAGGGTGAATCCCAGCCAGAGGGAGGGAAATAGAAGCTCCTCAGCAATCAGACCAGATCTGGGGTCTAATGGGAAGGATCCTGTCTGAACCCAAAGACAGATAGAAAAGGCTCAGACTTGGCTCTTAGGTGCCTCCAGACTGGCACTAGACATCCCTACGGTCCCTAATAAGACCCTGAAGGCATGACCTATACCCTGAGCCCCACAGAACCAAGGGCAGGTCGGTGCAGAGCAGGGCCAGGGCAGCAAGCACCCGAGGGCGGGCCCAGGGATTACCGGCAAAGGAAGTATCCCAAGACAGGCCTGGGCCTAGCCAGCCGGCGGGCAGGGAGGGAGGTGGGCAGGCAGGACTTCAACAAGGTGACACCGGGCCAGGGCAGGGCCCACAGGAGCCCCTTGGCCACCTGCCCAGGGCGGTTGAAGGGACTGGCTTTCAGGCGAGAAGGAGGAAGCCAGGGTCACACTTTCCCTTGAAGGTGTGTGGCTCCTGGAAAGGTCCACCCTGCAAACCTTGCCACCTTCCCAGAGAGTGAGGCAGCCTAACAGGGGAGCTTCCCCTCCCTGCCCCGAGCAGTCAGGGGCCCACTGACAGGCCTGCAGTGTGCGGGGTAGGGATGGCCTCACACCCAAGTCCAGGGCCTGGGGTTTGTAATTTCTAGTTATTGTCAATAGCTACATAGCTATTCTCAGCTTTCAGAGTGCTTTAACAACCTCTGTCCTTTAATTCCATCCTCGAATAATTCTATGAGGCATGAATAAGGCCATGAGGTGCTAGAGGCCACACTTAAGTTCCACAGTGGGTCAGTGGCCATGGAGGCCACGTGGGCAGCACCAGGGTATTTCTCCACTCTCCCTGTCAGAGCTGATTTCTCACTGCCAGCTTTTAGGTCAGCCTACCTTAGCAGAATGTCTCTGGGCCTCCTTCAGTTTCCTCATCCGTCCTGTGGTAGCCTAGTCCAGATGCCCACAGGCCCCATGTAGCTCACACACTCCAGGTCCCCAAGACAGCATGGGACAGGAGCCTCACAGCAACCCTCACCCCATCCCACCAGCTTCCCACTTCCTGGGAGTTCATCCAAATCCAAGCACAGGGGCAGCCAGGGGCTCTCAGCTGGGGAGAGGCCTCTGTGATGGACAGCCCTGGTTTAGGGTCCTACTTGGTAGCCATAGCCCTCTTGCTGTACCTGCATCCCATAGCAGGGGACAAACAGGCTGAGTGACAATGGGCACAAAGTAACCGCTGGGCTTGTGGCAGGTGCTTGTGGGCAGCAGGTTCTGCCAGGGTCTCTTCCCAGTGCAGGGGAGGGCGGCCCAGACAGGTGCTGCCCACAGGGCTGGAGCCCCTGCAGTCAAATTCCAAAAGTCTTCTTTTCTACACTATGACTCTCTGGCATGAGCTATCTGCCACCAGGGTGGAATTTGTGGTGCTAATTACACAGCGGGAAGGCGTCAGGGCTGAGGGTCAACCTACCAGAGAGACCACATGAAAATATCCCCAAAATTAGAGACTCTGAAGCGAAGAACTCACACCCACTTGAAAGGACTCAGCTTGGGGTGGGGGGGCTTGACAAATGCCGACAAATTACAAGCCTGGAGCCCAGCTCCTGAGTAACCGCCTCAGCGCTGCCCCCTCCTGCTACTGTGTTCCAATCACAGGACTGAAGCCCTAGGATCTGGGACCTTCAGAGGTTGGTGTGAGTCTGAGTAGGCTGGGGCTGGCCCCTCTTCTCTTTATCTCTAGCTTATTAACAGTGGCACCTAGGCACGTGACTCTTTCCTCATGTGCAAAATGGGAACAACCCCACTGGGTTGTCAGGGGGATTAAATAAGCTAACCCACCGGAAGCGCCTCAACTGGGGCCTGGCACACTTCAAATGCTACACAGCACTAACTGTCTCTTTGCATGCTAATCTGTATTCAGAGAAACTTTCTGCGTACATTAGGTGCCAAGCAACAGTGGGGTGGAACGAGGACTCCATCTTTCCCTCAAGCAAGGGCCAGGGTACCTGAGTAGAAAAGCCGAGCCACACCAGCTCATCTGCCCTTCTGCTGAATCAATGAGAACCAGGAGCCTAGAAAGGGGAGGCGACTAGCTCAAGGACCCATAGCAAAACAGTGCTGAGAACCCAGGCTCCCCCAACCCCGTATGCAGCCCTCTCTTCTCCACCTCGATTCCACTGTCTCTCCCGCCCCAACATCCATTCTACTCTTCGCATGCACCTCAAATCCATTTCAACTCTGACCTTAGCCTGAGATAGATTTGGATTTAAGCCAAGAAGGAGGGCCCCTGGGAATCCAGATAGAACATGAGCCACCAAAGGTAACATTTGTGGCACAGGCTGCTTTGAAAGAGTATGTGATATACTGCCTGGTATGAGGTAGGCACCTAATCCATGTTTATTTGACCTGCCTGTTGGAAGGACTGAGTATCTTGTCCCTTGGGGCATTTAAGCTATGTAACTGCTTGGCAAGAAGCTCTAGGCTCCTCAAACTCTGTGTCCCCCATACTGGGCTCCATCTACAATAGGAAGTGTTTGTTGACCAAATGAACAATCCCTGCCCTCCAGCCACCCATGCAAGTGGGGAGCCAGCTTACCTTGAGGTGTCCCAGGTGCATGCGGGCCCGCTCACACATGTGCAAGAAGTACTTGACGTTGCTCTCATCCACAATGATGTACACAGCCACCTTCCTCTTGAAGCCAGCATCCAGCAGGTCTTTGAAGATGTCCACATCAGTAAACATGTCCATGACCACGGCGATCACCTGGAAGCAAAGAGAGGGAGACCAAGTCTGTCAAAGAACGCAGCAATGAAGACAGGGTGCCTCAGCAGGACACATAGCCCTCTCGCATCACCCCCATCTTGGGCATGCCCACACTGGACCCCTGCCCACCATGCTCAGAACCAGGACTAGGCGGTGATGAGCAGGAGCCCTCTCTGGGCCAGGATTGGACACTCAGAACACAAGAGATTCTCAGCTGGAACCTCAGGCTGGACTCTCTTGGAGTAGAGAGGAACAAAGAGTACATCTGATGTGACTGCCTTCGCTATAAGACAAAACCACAGAAAACACAGTTTAGCTGATCTGCAGTGAGAAGGGGTGGGAAAGCGTTGAGTCTATGCATGTCCTAGCGCCCAGGGCGCCTCCATCCTTACCCATGTGGGGATTCACTCGGAAGAGTCCAGAGAGGCCCTGAGCCCCACTTAGGGGGTCAGCCCGGGGCCCCTGTGTTGGTCCATTCCTGGTCACATACACAAGCCAGGACCTCTTCCCAATATCCAGTGATACTGGGATGAACTAGACGGCTGGGGAGCAAGGCAGCAGCGTGGCGGCCCTCACCCAGGGCTTCCCATGTGCCTGAGCTGATGCAGACTTTGGTGAGCCTCCCTTGCCACCACTCCTATCTGGTGTGGACAGAGCCCAAACCAGCATGTGAGCTCTTCTTGTCACCTGAAAGCATCTGTCCCCACTCTCTCCTGGACCGAGCTCAAGGTGGAGCCCCAGAGGTCAAAATACATCTACTGACCCTCAGTCTGACCGTAGCATACTGTTGGCCTCAGCTTCCCCAGGCCCTGTGTGGGCTGGGTGAGTAAAAGGCACAGGGCAGTGCAGGATGGGGCAGGACTGGTGGTGGAGCCTCTCTTCCTTCCTGGGTACTGGGCGGCATAGGGAAATCAACCAGGGCCTATGCTGTCACTGCTGAATCACACAGATGTCCAGCTCTCCAGGATGCCCACCAGAACAGAACTGCTCAGAGGAACCTTACACAAGAGGCCAGGGATATGCCATAGGCCACACAGCAAGATGGGGACAGAATCAACCTGGAACCTACCCAGGCCTACCAAGAGCGTGACCTGGCTGTCTCCCTTCACTAGGATGCATGCACTCAGATGATGACAGGCAGCCTGGAGCCTGCTGGGGCTGTGCCTGCACACCCCACAGTGAGCTCCCCAGGCTGGCCCCTGCAGGCCCATCTAGGCTCCTCCTGGGCCTCAGGCCTCTGGTATACCGGTTGCTCATCTGGCACCAAAGCCCAAACTCCTGCTCAGAGAAGGGCTCCATGCCTGCTCTGCTATGAACTTGTTGTGTGACCCTGAGCAAGACCCTAACTCCTCTGGGCACCTAGTTTTCTCATCAATCCAACAGGCCCTATCGCTCAGAACTGAGCATGCTCAGATACGGCCACACTAGGAAGGAACCTGACTCAGAAGAGAGCCTCAGGACACCCATTTGCTGACTCTCCCTGCAATCAATCTTGCACATTACAGTCCACAGGGAGTCCACCAGTTCCTGCTCCTCCAACTCAAGCAAGCCCCATGGCAGTGAAACCCCACAGGCAGCTGGATAAATTGAGACTCAGTGAGGCCAACAGGCTTGCTGGAGGTCACAGAGACAGTCAGGGAAGAACCTGGACCAACCCCCAGGCCAGGCTAGGGCTGGGTCTCTGGCCTCTTCCCTTTGACACGTGGCCTCTGGGGGCCTGGTGAGTGCTAGACCACCAGACAGTGGAGGTGTAGGGCCTATCTACTCCTGGATGCTGAGGCCTAGGGTTTCCTCCATCCTCTGGGGGAACAGACTCAGAGTTACTGTTTCTTCTGAAGGGCTGTTTGGGGCCAGACCAGGCAGGTACAGTCAATGCAGAAGCTGGGACTGGCCAGTACAAGGCAAAGGGAGGAAGATTAGTACCAGATGAAGAAGTGCTTTCTCCCCCCACAGCCACCCCAGGCTAAAAAGGGGTCTCGAGAAGGAGCGAGCTCCCCAACCCGGGAGATATTCAAGGAAAGGCAGTCTACTTGGGGAGGAGGTGAATGAGCCAATACAGGAGATATAATGCCAGCTGGGTGGGTTCTGGTGACCCTGGATTTCACCACCAGCTGAGGGTGATGACACCCTGAGATTGGGGGCAGGATGGATGCAGGAAGCTCCTTGCCTGGGATCCCACAGCCCCCAGCCACTGCAGCCCCACAATCCCCTTAAAAGAGCCACTCCTGGGCAGGCAAACAGCTTCACGTGCTGCCCTGGAAAGGGGCCTAATCAGAGCACCGCCAACACGTCCCTCCCTGGAGGCGCACCAGCCCCCCTCCCACCCCTAGATCGGTCAGGGCGGGTTCCAGACCAGGCACACCTTGGCAGATGGGTACTTGCCCTAGGCTTGGGCTGGGGCACATGCCCCAGCAGGACCCGCACCACGTGCACTGCTTCCTGTGCTGTTTAGCCAAGTAGGGTACCTGCTCCAGGGGGCATGTGCTGTGGGCTGGATCTGAAAGGGGACCCCCACAGGTCCAAAGGCTCAGGGCTGGCTCTCCCCAGGCATTCGGCTCTATGCCTGGGTGTGGACAAAGGAGGACTTGTAACAGGTGCCAGCTGAAGCTGGGGACAGAGCCGGCCACTTGGCTCCCTGGGCTCTGGACTGATGCTGGAATAGGGACTGGGTGCCTGGTGCTCCCCAGCAGCACCCCCAGCTTGGCCACAAAGGTTTCCTAGAGGTCCTAGAGACCTATCATACCTTCCTGTTTTGTAGATGAGAAAGCTGGAACCAGAGTTAGTAACTGAGGCTGAAACTCCTGACCCTGGGCCCCACCCTCAGCCAGTCCCCATCCTTTGCATGGCTTAAAGGGTTACAACTGGTCTTGAGAACCGTTACCAGGACCCACAATTTGTTTGGTCTTCACAAACACGTTGCAAGCAGCGGTTCTTTTCTCTATTTTGCAGATGAGGAAACTTAGGCTCGGTGGCACTTACTTCCATGCCTAATGATCTGTTTGGATGGCCCAGCTCACTTGTGACACTCTCAGCTCATTAAGGGCAGAGCCCAGCATAGGGCATGGCCTGAGGCAGGTCTCGGAAAGCTTTCATCAAGTGAGAACGAGACTCAGTGGCTCCTGGGCCCACAAGAGTGAGTGTAGGAATCAGGGCACAAGCCACAGCCCCTCCTAGGCCCTCAGTTTCCCCATCTGCCAAATGGGAGTGTGGGCCTGGCTCAGCCCTACAGTTCTATCCAGTCTCAACACCCACAGAGCTGGCCCCTCACAGAGAGCACCAGACGCCTTCCACCACCCCAGCCAGAACCCCCATGCCCCACAAGCAGGCCCAGCACTAGTGCTCTCCTCTAGGCTGAAAATCAGCTGTATCTCCCTCTCCTGGTCTCAATCTCCTCATCTGTAAGATGGGGTGGTGGACAAGATGCCCACCTTTCCTCTCTGATGTCTTTGCCGAAGGAGTAGGTAGAACAGGACACCTCAAAGCATCCGCCCAAGGAGAGACAGGTGAGACAGACAGGTCAGAACACAGCTGGACAACGCTGGTACATGAGGCCCATCTCCACAGCAGCACCTCTCCTGGGGGACTTGGACCCCACCAGTCCCTCTCTCCAAGTGGTCCTGCCTCAGGTCCCTAGCTCTCCATACAGGCTGCCTCCTTGAGGTCATGCTAACTTTGTCTCTATCTGGACAACTCCTCTCCATCCTTCAAAACCCAACTCAAGTGCAGGCAAACAGCTGCGGGCTCCTCTCTGCCTTGACTCTGGCCTATTTGGCTTGAGCATGTATCAACTGTGGCATTTCTGGAGATGCCTCAACGATGGAGTCTCCTCAAGGCCTGAAGCCTGAGACAGGGTCAGGGAGAATTTCCTGCACATGACAAGCCTTCTGTAACGGACCCGCCTGCCTTACCCTCTCAGGTGTTGAAGACTCTTGGAGGTGCTCAGAGAATGCAAAGTTTTCCAGAGGGGAAGGGGAGAGACACATCCCGGTCTACCTGAGAGTCCAGAGTCCTGGCAAGGCCTCAGCACAGTGCACAAGTGCAGCCAAGCCACTTTCCACACCGGGGATGTGCAGGAGATTGAGCAGAGTCTGAATTTAAAATTCTCTGCTCTGATGGTGGAAACCCAGGCAGGGGCAGCAGGGGCTCTGGTTCCTATCCTCGCTCCTCCTGGGAAGCTAAATGCTGGGCAAGCGCATTCGTTTCCTCATGGGGATAGCAGCAACCCCACACACAAAGCGAGGACAAGTAGATGGACCAGCGAATAGGAGCCACGCTCACCCTCCTCCTCCTTCCCCAAAACTCAGTCCTGTTCTGCCAGAACAGCACCCTGAGGGGTAGACAGGCCGGGAATTATTACCCATCCGTCTCCTGCTTCTCTCCAGGCCATCTGGAGAACATAGAGACTGATAGGCCAAGGCTGCTCATAGAATGACACAAGGTCTTAAAGGCTGGGGCAGTGGCCATCAAGACCTGAGATTCAACTTCCACTCCCAGCAGTGACAAAACAACACAGACAGATTTTGCCCTCCTGCCTTAGCAATGAAAAACTCAGACTATAAAGCAGGAGTCAACAGGCAGCGCAGCACCGCATCCCAGAAAGAAGAGGAACCAACAAGGTGAGCCATTAAAAATCCACCAGCTACCTCCAGGTGCAGAATTGGAAGGTGGTCTCCAGCCTCCAGGGGAGATCAGTGTTCTGCCTGAATTGAGAAGATGGGGTTCACTCAGAGTGTGGCAGCTGGACTTTTAGGCAGTCCTGGAGGGGAGAAAACTGCAAAGTGAACCCCAGAGACCTAAAGAGGGTCCCCCTCAAGTTCTCAGCTGCTGACTTAGCACATGCATGGAAAAACAAGAGAAGCTGGGAGACAACCGAGAGAAAAAGACAGCCGGAGCAACTGCGGGCACTCACATAGGACCTGGAGGAGTTCATCTTCTCCCAGCCAGAATGGAACCTCTCCTGAAGTCCTAAGAAGACTGCGTAAGCAGTGGGCAAGTAAGGCCTACACCAGGCAGGCAAACCTCCACAAGAGGCCAGGAAGTAAACACCTTAGGCTTTGCAGACCATGTGTCCTCTGTTATAACCACTCAAATCTGCTATTATAGCAAGAGAGCAGCCATAGAGGATACATAAATGAATGTATGTCTGTGTTCCATTATTTA